>JACXGI010000629.1:32393-116095 GCA_016801175.1 Esox masquinongy
CACACACACGATTATGAACAGAAACACACATAAACACACACACACACACACACACACACACACACACACACACACACACACACACACACACACACACACACACACACGAAAAAATTAAGAGACCACAGCAAAATTCTCAGTTTCTCTCATTTAACTATTCATAGGTATGTGTTTGAGTAAAATTAACAGTTTTGTTTTAAACTGTAAACTACTGACAACATTACTCCCAAATTCCAAATAAAAATTGTCAATTAAGAGTATTTAAGTGTAGAAAATAACAACTGGTCAAAATAACCAAAAAAAGATGCATTGTTTTCAAACCTCAAATAATGCAAAGAATACAAATTCATATTCATTTTTCAACAACAAAATACTAATGATTTAACTTAGGAAGAGTTCAGAAATAAATATTTGGTGGAATAACCCTTATTTTTAATCACAGCTTTCATGCATCTTGGCATGCTCTCCACCAGTCTGTCACATTGCTGTTGTGACAATCCTGGCACAATCATTCAAGTAGCTTGGGTTTGTTTGATGGCTTGTGACCATCCATCTTCCTCTTGATCAAATTCCAGAAGTTTTCGCTGGGGTTCAGGTCTGGAGATTGGGCTGGCCATGACAGGGTCTTGATCTGGTGGTCCTCCATCCACACCTTGATTGACCTGGCTTTGTGGCATGGAGCATTGTCCTGCTGGAAAAACCAATTCTCCGAGTTGGGGAACATTGTCAGAGCAGAAGGAAGCAGGGGTTCTTCCAGGATAACCTTGTACTTGGCTTGATTCATGCATCCTTCACAAAGACAAATCTGCCCGATTCCAGCCTAGCTGAAGCATCCCCAGATCATCACCAATCCTCCACCAAATTTCACAGTGGGTATGAGACACTGTGGCTTCTCCAGGTCTCTATCTAACCATTAGACGACTAGGTGTTGGGCAAAGCTGAAAATTTGACTCATCAGAGAAGATGACCTTACTCCATTCCTCTACGGTCCAATCCTTATGGTATTTTGCAAACTTCAGCCTGGCTCTTCTTTGCTTCACATTGATGAAGGGCTTTTTTCTAGCTTTGCACGACTTCAGCCCTGTCCCTAGGAGCCTGTTTCGAACCGTCCTCGCCATGCACTTCACCCCAGCTGCTGTTTGCCATTCTTTTTGTAGGTCACTTGATGTCATCCTACGGTTGTTGTGACATTCGAATGAGTTGACGGTAATCTCGGTCAGTGGACAGTCGTTTTCTCCCTCTGCCAGTCTGTAGCTTTGTTGTCCCCAATGTCTGTTGCTTGACCTTGTTCTTATGAACCGCCGTCTTTGAAATTTTCAGGATGGAAGCAACCTGACGCTCCCTCTGCCAGTAAAGCCAGAATTGAACCCTTCTTTTCATCACTCAAAGCTTTTCTTTTCAACTCTTTCGTCATGCGGAATAGTAATTTTTTAATTCAAATTAGCTTTGAGGTACTACTTGAACTGTTTTTGCCATCCAGCTGGTCCTATTGCAAGAGGATAGTGATGACCACAGCAGTGGTTTTTATACTTTTCCTCATTAAATTAGATTTGGTTCTGGTAATCACCTAATCAGTACCTCATTAAGTAAAATGAGGTGTGCCTGTGTTGGAATTTAACAGACACTGTAATGGAATGGCTGCCATACATGTAGAGATGCTGATTTAAGAAAAATTAGGAGAAGTTGCTAAATGATGTTATCACCTAATTTGCATAATTGGCCATGTGCATGTTTGTGATGGACGCTGTAGGAGAGAGTAATAACGTCGTGGGAGAGAAAGCAGCTCTACATGCTTCTCCAATGTGATCACATGCCAGCAGGGAACAGTGATAGCTAATGCCAGGGACGTCACTAGAAATTAATGGATGGGGGGGCTAAGCCTTGTTTTGGGGGGTCTGGGCATACTCCCCAAAACATCTTTCCATCATGTATTTTTAGAGTAACAACAGGTATAAAATCTATCGAAATAAGGTTATTTTTGGTCACGGTTAGATAAAAGTATACCTGTCTCATAGTTGGTGTTAGACATTATGCAGTGTTGTTTTTGCGCCAAACATACCTTTTGGAATTATGGCCAAAAAGTTCAACCTTGGTTTCATCAGACCATAACACATTTTCCCACATGCTTTTGGGGGACTTGATGTTTGTTTTTGCAAACTTCAGCTGGGCTTGGATGTTTTTCTTTGTAAGAAAAGGCTTCTGTCTTGCCACCCTACCCCATAGCCCATTCATATGAAGAATACGGGAGATTGTTGTCACAAGTAGCACACAGCCAGTACTTGCCAGAAATTCCTGCAGTTCCTTTAATGTTGCTGTAGGCCTCTTGGAAGCCTCCCTGACCAGTTTTCTCGTCTTTTCATCATTTTATAGGGACATCCAGTTCTTGGTAATGCCTCTGTTGTGCCATATTTTCTCCACTTGTTGATGACTGTCTTCACTGTGTTCCATGGTATATCTAATGCTTTGGAAATTCTTTTATACCCTTCTCCTGACTGATATCTTTCAACAGTGAGATCCCTCTGATGCTTTAGAAGCTCTCTGCGGACCGTGGCTTTTGCTCTGAGATGCAACTAAGAAAATGTCAGGAAAATCCTACTAGAACAGCTGAACTTTATTTCTAATTAATCAGCGTCACTTTAAATGATGGCAGGTGTGTAATGACTTCTTAACATGAGTTTGAATGTGATTGGTTAATTCTGAACAGAGCCACATCCCCAATTATAAGAGGGTGTGCACACTTATGCCACCAGGCTATGGCAAGGTTTTTATTTTTCATTTTTCCCCCTCGAAGATTTCAGTTTTTCAATTGAATTGTTCACATTATAGGTCACATTAAAGGTGGAAAACGTTCTGACATGATTTATCTTTGTCTCATTCTTTTACATCACAAAAACCTGGCATTTTAACAGGGGTGTGTAGACTTTATATCCACTGTACAGTACATATTCTGTTTCTAAACGAGATTTCAAATTAATTCTGAATCATTTCAAAACAGATTTAGTCATTAGCCCATTCATCTTGGAATTAAGTCATTAAAAATCTATCATAATCAAAAAAAATAATCATTTAATAAACGGATCTCCCTTTCTCTGAACAGAATGCGTTGCAATACAATAACTTCAAGCCCAAACAAACATGAATCTGTGAAACACGCAGTTTTGCAATTGTGTTCCGTTGAACCGAAAAATTGAACATAACTAATTTCTTACCTCCCTTATCTGCATATCCAAAACATTTTTTTAAAAACATCTTGTACCGAGTAATCATTTGATCAAGTCATCAATGTTTATGATGCTTATTAGTGACATACAAATGTTAACTAGCATGTCATTAATGGGAAATTAATTTTTACAGTTGGTTAGTGATGTAGCTAAAAAATACGACCCCGTTATTGGCCACCTTACCATTTTGTAGAATTACATTATAATTGCTTTTATTTGTATTAAAAATGACAGATCTTAGTCTTCTCTGAAGTGTCTACTAGAAAGTTGTAGCTAGCTTTCTTGCTTCCTGGCAAAGAAAAAAAAAGACTGATCATTTTGATATTACATGACGCCTGGTCTGTCGCGCAAGTCAAATTTCACGAATTGCAAGTTGTCTAAACAATTTCCATACATTATATTTTTAAGTGCTCAAAAAAATGTTTTAACCTCCATACAACGCACTGAAAAGCAACGGTACATTTACATTTTGAACTTGAGAGGTTTTACTTATCTGAACACTAGAAACATCCGATAATGGGGGTGGCAGATAGTAGGGAGACGTTAACTAGAAGAGAGCTTGCTTCAGATGAGCGAATTACATTCAAAACATCAAACTTAACCGAACATGCTGCCAAATGAACACGATTCAAGAGGTTGAACAAAAAGAGAAATCTTATTGAATGATATATTGATTTATTTGGTGGGGGCTAATTAATATTTTATGGGGGCTAAAGCTAAAGGGATAAACATCTCTGGCTCTGACTGCAGCTGGGAGGGACTGCTGCGCGAGGACTGGACCGCCTGTGAGTCTCCAAAAGTCTCCAACAACACCAGAAAGTCGCTAGATTTGTCGCTAGTCGCTTTTTAGAAAAAGAGTCACTAGAGGGGTCTGAATAATCGCTAAATATAGCGACAAAGTTGCTAATTTGGCAACACTGGACAGATAAGGCACAGATGTTGCGCGATGGTAGTCTGTTGGTGTTTTGTAAAGATGAGAGGCAGAGAGAGAAAGTGCTGTTGGTGAAGGCTGCTGTATCATGTGAGGTGGTTAGGAGTAGTCTTTTCTGGTGGTTGGCATTGGAAGAAAGGCGTCATAACAGGGGTTCCATTGGATGTCACTGTGGACATGGTAAAAAGTAATTTGGTGGGTGGAGTGGTGGTAGACGTTAAGCAATTGTTGAGGGAACGGTACTGCCCGATTAAGGTCCAAAATGGCTATTTCTGCTATTTTGTAAGAGCCTATGTCCCTCCTTCACTAAGATGTTATAGGTGTCAGAGGTATGGCTATGTGGCGGCTATTTCTCGTGAGAAGGAAATGTTTGGGCACTGTGGTGGGGACGATGGGTATGGTAAGTATGGAGAGGGGGACAAGACTCAGTGGTGCAATTGTGGGGGACAGCATATGGTGGCCAATGCAGGGTGTGAGATGAGAAAGTGGAAGTTGAGAAGATACGGAAGGAAAGAAATATGTCTTGTGCTTAAGTGGTTAGAGTGGTTGAGGAGGATGGTTCGTGTAGGGGCTGAAGGAACTGAAAAATTTAAATTCTATGTTTATTTATTATTCATTATTTAGTATAGACATTTATACCTATATACTTCATGTATATCCTAGTAGGCTCATTGGAATGTTAACGGTTAACATTTGTTTCGGTAAAGCGTGAATGTAGGACCAAAAGGTTTGCTTTTAATTGACTAGCCTTCTTGATCCATGAGATAACACCACTCCATCATATGAGATGGCCCCAGGAACAGATTGGAATGTGTCCCTAATTTTTTAGGGGTCTGTTCTTCTGGACAAATCTTGTTATCCTTAGGTTAGCTATCGAAGCCCCACAACTTTAGTTTTTAGGATAAAAGTCAGGGCAGGTTGTGGAAAGGGTGTCTCTTGCCTTGTCTTCATCTCTGTATGCATCTTTGCTCTTGCAACATCTCAAATCTCCAGAGAACGTTTATCTTTGATACGTGTACTGAAATCGTAATACTCTTTACATATTAAATTCCATTGTTACATTAATTCATTGACTATTTGGAATTCATCTAAAACAGGTAAAAATCCAGTTCCATCAATTGGAGGTCGTACCGAGATATTACAGATTGAAACTAAAAAACTTTAACGAGGTAGGTGTCTGTTCGCACTAGTCTATTTCTACTGGGAACCCCAGGACACTTTAGGCATTTTGTGTCCTGGGTGTCAGCCGGGACTTCCTATCACAAAATGTGAGTTTGGCTTTATTTTTTTATTTTTTTACATTTTAATAAGGTCCAGAGCTTTGTAATGGTATATAATACAATACTGTTCAATAAAAAGTTATGGGAAATATATGCTGCTTTAAATGTTGATAATCTGCTCTACTTAGTTCTGAGAAAAAAGGCTTGAAAGATTCACACTTGCTAGAGAGCTGGTCTTCGTTTATGCCCATTCTGTGTAGTTCACACCAGGCTTGGAATTGTCATTTTAGGGGCAAGGCCATTTGGCCTTCGGGTTCACAAAAATGTTTGGAGCACAAAGGCCACATGCCAGGGCACAAAGGCCATTGAGTGAAATAGGAGGATTGGGAGCTTACAAATAAACAACTTGAATTGCTGATAAGAAAAAAAACATGCATGACATAAAAACAGACATTATTCACTTTTTTAATATCATATTTTTAATAACTTATAACATGTTTTTTTTCCACATAAAAAGTTAAATGATCATGTTTTAATCTGTGAAATTACATTTACTCCTGCCTCAACATTTGTATAGAATCTGCCATCTGTTTAATTTCAGAAGTTAGTTGGGAACGTTCAAATGACGACAACAAACAGGCTAAGGTACTGATAGTAAAGTAACGTTAAGGGTGGCTAGCCAGAGGCATAACATTACCTCAGTTACCCAAAAGTAAATCACTAAGTATCCTTTAACATCACAATCACCTGCACAAATGAATACGACCTAAATAAACAAATATACTGAGCAAGTAATTCTTGTTTTCTAATCTTTCTCCACAAACACTACCATGTCGAGTGATGTCGAACGTTACTTCTCGCGTTCAGGTGTATTCTCCCACTCAGAGGTCGGAACTTTTCCACCTCCCAGTTGCTTAAGAACGCACCTTCCAAAACGGAGAGGTTTGATTCAGAAATCACTAAATAAGTCAGCCATGTATCGATAACTAGCTAGCTTGCTTACCTGCATGTAGTCCATTCTTGTGGTTGTTCTCAATTGCGAACGACAAACAAACTTTCGAACAAACGGCTGACCGCTAGTTTTTCCACAGTGGCAGGGGCACAAAGGCCATGGTGGCCATCGTGGCCGCCGCGAAATTATTTGGTTCACACCCTCTTAGGCCGTAACCCCACCCAGCTATGTAAGTATTCAAATGGGGACACTCTGGCCTTGTACTAAATTGGTCTGGTTGGTCTCTAATAAACACATACTATACCAAACCAAATAAAATGTGTTTTTCAGGTAGCTTATCAAACTAAGTGACTTGCTCACTTTTGTGAAGAAAGGCTAGCTACATTACGATCACGCTAGAAATCAGGAAATGTTAGCTAGCTGGTAAGTCATTCATTACCTAGCTAGCTAATGTTAACTGTAACGTCATTCATTACCTAGCTAGATAATGTTAACTGTAACATCAGTACCCAAAGCTAGATAACTAGCAATGCAAAGGACTTTGACAACTTTCGGAAAAGGAATTATCTGTAGCTAGTTAGCAAACATTAAGGCTGATTTATACTTCGATGTCAAACGCGCCTGCGTAGGGTCCACATACACCGCAGAGCGCCGCACAGGCCCATACAGCCAGGCCACATAGCCCCAAAATCTAAAAGTGCGTAGCTATGCGTACGTCAACCGCAGAGCCGCACAAACAATGATTGGTTGGATGGCGGAGGGAGGATTTTACACAGAGTAGGGAATTCCTGTAACAAAGACGAAGCAGCAATGGAGTCTGGAGGCACGGCTCAAATCAAGGAACTTTTGAGATAGGAGACATTCTGGGCAAAGAGCCAGCAACTTGCCAGAAAAGGTGGAAGCTGATGAGGGACAAATATGTAAGAATAAAGAAACAATTGGAGTAAAAGTGATGATGCAGGAGGGAAAAAAGTACTTCCATTTTATATAATGCTTTCTTGGCTGTCCGGGCACATAAAACACAGTGAAACCGACCCCAATTTTGGCGAGGACACAAACGAGGTTAGTTCAGGTTTTCAAATTGCCAAATTCTTTGTAGATAAGTGAGGGAAGTTCGACTCTTTCTACTGACTCTGATCTTCTTGAGTCTTTCAGTGAACAGTTTGATTCTTATGAGTCATTTCCTTCATTTGAGTCAGTAATGCCAACGAATGCTCATCATCATAATGCCGTTTTACGCGTCTTCTCTACTTAAGCAAATGCTTGCTTCACTCTATGATTTACCATTGATTTATCTTTATCATTACAACAAAAAATCAAATACTAAGCCTACATAATTTACTGCTGGCTGTGCGTCCAATTATCTGGTACAAACATGTTAGATCAACTTATCTTTGAGAATGTCAAACTAACAGCTGTTGGACAAAGTGTAGGCAACTGAGCTGGAAGCCAGCGGTCGGGGTAGAGCTCCGCCGGCAGACGTTCAAATGAACGAAACGTCTGTTGAACTGAACGATAAAACTGACCAAGTCAGTCGTTCACGAGTCTTTTTTAGTTAGGCAAAGGCTCAGTGTACGATTTCATCTGTTTATCATTACAATCAAAAATCAACAACTACTACATTAATTAGACCATGTGTCCAATTATCTGTTACAAACATGTCTTTATAATGCTACTGTCTTGATCTATTTTTCTTTGCGAACGTAAAACAGCATATTCCGTGGTTGTGTTAAACTCCGCCAGGCGTTCAAATGAACAAAACAACCGTTAAATTGAACAATGAAACTGACCGAGTCAGTCGTTCACGAGTCTTGTTTACTTAGGCAAAGGCTTGTTTTCATGCTTGTTTTCATCTTTTTTTTCCACGGCATCAGTAATCAACTAACTATATTAATTATTATAGTCTGCGTTCAATTATCTGTTATAAACATGTCTTTATGATGTTCCTGTCTTGATCTATGAAGCAAGTGATCATGTTGTAGTAATCCGCTGTCAAACGTTCGAAAGAACGATACAATTGAACGAGTCACTAGAAAAAAAGGACTTGTGAGTCCCAAGTCACTAAAAAGATTTGTTGGCTAACTGGCCAGTAAAGATTAAAGATTTGTATTAGCAACACAGGAAACAAAAAAGAAACTTACCTGATTTTTTTCTCAATACAGAGAGTTATCCCTATGAACTGGGAGTAAAAAAAATTTTTGTCACGTTGTCGGAGAAACTAAACTGCATCGAAGTACTAAAAGTGTATACAGTACTCCAGTGATTCCGTTGCGTTCATTTTATCGGTAGCAGCCGTTTGTTTGCATGGCTGCGTTAACTAGCTAACTACTCAATTAAAACAAATTATTCTCACCTTGACTAGATGTAGCTATCAATATTGCTGCCACAACTGTATCCCCAGTTATACTGAGATGTATTGAAAAACAGACATTTTAGGTAAAGCAAGTTTGGCTACCTTCCACTAATAGTACCATTTTGCCATGCCAGCTAGTTGTTCATCCAACATTAAATGCAGCATAAATGCATCGGTTTTCGCTGTGATTTTTCTTCAGATGAGTAAATAGTTTTAGCCGTTGCAACAAAAGAGAAAGGGGGAGCAGGGTCAAGAGTGTCAGGCAATTTTAGTTTAAAGTTGAATTAAATTGTATTTACCTGAACCTGAATAACCTTATTAATTAGGAGAAAATGATTACCATCTCTTAAAAGGTTGCTTTGTGTTTTTTTTATAAGTGTATGCATTACTTTAATAGGCAGGGAAGAGGCAAGATTCTTGATAGTGAGGGACAGAATGGTACGAAGGGTAGAGAGCGATGGAACAGGGGACATGGAAGAGGAGAGAGTAGACCATAGTGGAACAGAGGATAAGAAACAGCAGAGAGAAAGAAGAGATTGAGAAAATGATAAAATAAAAAGATTACTTTTATACGACAGTGATAATGTTGCATACGTTAAAATTTACATGAATGTAGTCACATGCCTGTTTATTTTCAGTAGTCATGTACTTTCTCTGCATTTTAAATAAAATGTATGTAGTCTGCTCCTTTCACTGTTTGCAATACTTTATTGTTACACTTACAATTGTACATACAAATTTTTGACAAAATAAAAAGAGGTTTTCTATAAATGTGTATGTCAATAATTCACTGAGAGTTCAGTAGGCCAGCCCTTAGCACCATAACCTGCCATGGCACATGGAAAAACCTCATGAGGTCATTATGGAATCCAACAGCAGCCCGAAAGGCTCTCCCTGCGTCAGCCAAGGTGCCTCCCTCTGTGACCTGCCTTCTCCACTCCCCCGGCTGTGCCTCGCCATTGTTCAAAACAGTCTGTGAAATTAGGTGGTATATACTTGTTGCAGGTGTGTTGGCAGCATCTGTATAGGCCAGGTAGTTGTGCAGTGCAACACAGGTCTTCACAATGTATACATTTTTCTGGTAGGAATTCCAGAAGTCTGCCTAGAATTCTCCACCTTGCAACCATCATACCAAATTAGTTCTCAATCACACACCTGGCCCGTGCATGTCGATAGTTGTAGATCCTCTTGCTGTCATCCAGATTGGCACCTGGTAAAGTAGAATATACATTGAAATTTAAAATAACATTGAAAAAAACACTGACTTCTAACTGCATTTTGTTGTACTGTACTTGTACTGTTCAATGACAAAGTTGAATCTGTTGTCCTTAAACAAGTACAAGCACAGTCCAACAAAACACAGTTTGTGTCTAATCAGAAGTGCAAATAGAAGAGGGCAGAATATTTACAAGTATTAAGTAGAGTTGTGCTCAAAAGTTTGCATACCCTTGGAGAATTGGTAATAATTGTACCATTTCTAAAGAAAACATGAGTGAGCAGGCAAAACATCTTATTTGTTATGGGTTTCACATTCAACTGTAGGTCATAACAGAATGGCACAATCATAAAACAAATCATGGCAACAAAGAAACATTTTTACTGAACCCTGTTCAAAGATCTGCGTACCCTTAGGTCTTAATACTGTGTATTGCCCCCTTTAGTATCAATGACAGCGTGCAGTCTTTTGTAATAGTTGTCTATGAGGCCCCAAATTCTTACAGGTGGTATAGCTGCCCATTCATCTTGGCAAAATGCCTCCAGGTCATGCAAAGTCTTTGGTCGTCTTGCATGAACCACATGTTTGAGATCTCCCCAGAGTGGCTCGATGATATTAAGGTCAGGAGACTGTGATGGCCACTCTAGAACCTTCACCTTTTTCTGCTGTAACCACTGGAGGGTGAACTTGGAAATCTTTCTTGGTCTACCTAACCTTGGCTTGGTATCAAGAGATCCCCTGAATTTTCTACTTCTTAATGAGTGATTGAACAGTACAGACTGGCATTTGCAAGGCTTTGGATATTTTTTATATCCTTTTCCATCTTTATAAAGTTCCTTTACCTTGTTACGCAGGTCTTTTGACAGTTATTTTCTGCGCCCCATGGCTTAGTATCTAGCCTGCTCAGTGCATCCACGTGAGAGCTAAACTCCATTACTATTTATACACAGACACTAATTGCGATTTAAAAAGCCACAGGTGTGGGAAATTCACCTTTAATTGCCATTTTCACCTGTGTGTGTTTTGATCAGGGCCATTTGGGTGATTTCTGTTATCATTATGATTTAAAAAGGAGTCAAACGACTGTGATAATAAATGGCTTCATATAATTACTATCTTAAAATAAGACTTTTTTGCATGATCAGTCATTTTGATATTTTCAAAATCAATGCCAAAATTTCACAATTTCTGTCAGGGTAGGCAAACTTATGAGCACAACTGTTTATGTACGTACAAGTGGTGTGTATAAATGCGCAATTAATGCAAATGCAGTACATATGGCAATTCTAAATGTGCAAATATGGAAGCAAATAGAGGAGGGCAGAAAATTTACAAGTACTAAGTATAAATCTATAATTAATCTAATGTTTTGTATGCTTATGATTTAACCCTCCAAATATTTTCAGAATATCAAAAAACAATTGCTTACTTTGAAAGGGCTTCATCAGATTTACATGCAGTGGAAAAGCAGCATCTCCAACAATGACATGGGGAATGGTGACTCCTATCCCGGAAGGTTTTGCAGGTGGACGGATAGCAATTGTCCCCTGAAGAAGGTTTGCGTGAAGTGGGTGGCTTGATGTGTAATAAAGGGTTCCAAGTGATGCAGAAGATAGTTGAAACAATTAGCTGACATCCTACAATATTTTAAATACCTCTTCATCAAACTTATACATCTGCTGAACAAGCACACTAATTCTCCCTCATCTGCTCCAGACATATTCAAAGGCCTCATTGACAAACTCCTTTTTGCGTCTTCTCTCTTTCCTTCTAATTAACTGTATACAAATCAGTTCTTCCAACTCATCGTCCTTCTCCTCATCCTCACTTAATTTTAGACCTTCTCTCAAACTCAATCATTCCAGATATAGATTGTTGTTTGCATCTTCCCAGATGTAGCTAGATAGCTATTACATTGTTTACCAACTATACAGACACTTCTTCTGTGAAGTTTTCCTGCTCTACAAGCGAACAAACCAACATTTTGCACAACAGAGCCACCTGGTGCAAAGAAATGTTATGGCTATCTACATAAGGCCACATAACTATAAATGCTGAGCATGTCTTCCGTACACCCGCACATGACATTATCAACGCAGAGCCGCAGAAGCATAAATCTATCTTTAGACTTACCTGTATACATGTACAATAGGAGTGTTTTGCAGCAGACGGAATATCCTCTGATTACATACGAAGTCCTTTTGGTCTGTTGACTTTGTTAACTACGCTCTTTACAACGCTCTTCCGAGTCAGAGAGTGTCATGGCATCATTGTCCTCCAGAAAGTATTCTCTCGCAACGTGTTCCCACTCAGATCTGTTGACAATGCCAGCTAAATTGGAACTGCTTCCTGCTTTCATGCCTGTTAGTTGCATAATGCAACTCTCCTGCTTTCTGCCTTTTTTCTTTTCTTACTTTTTAATTATTTAAAAAAAATTCAGTCTTCTTTTACCTTTGTTTCATTTTTGGTCTACGTTTGTTTTAATCATATTTTTACAACTTTGTCATTTTTAAAAAAGGCCCTCAACAAAGTTTAGAATTTTTGAGTGATTTTTCATGACAGAGGAGCTAAGACAGTTGTTGGAGGAACAGATCAACCACTTGGAAGATTTTGTCACCTGAGCACTCCTCCGGTTGGACTATGGGTCCTATCCAGAAGGTGAATCAACAAATGCTAAGGCTAACATAGCACAGCACAGCAGGCTAACCTAAGTCTAGAGAGCTCAAAAGATGTCCCTATACTTGACAGAACGGAGTCAAAACCGGTGAACAGTTCAGAGCAATTTCAGAGTGAGTGACTGAATGAGACGATAACGCAGCTTGAAATACGTGAGAGTGAACAATGCATTGACTCTGTAGCAGCTACTCTAGGTGTCGAGCTACCAAACACTAACGGACAGACAGATTGTTATACACGGGATTATATCAAATCTAGAGCATTCCGTCACGGACCTGACTGACATGCTCCCCTCGATGTGTGCTAACGCCACAAGATTAACCGCAGAGGCTTTCAAACCAACCTTCCCTAATGAAACATCTTACTGGCACAGCAGCAGTGCTAGACCGAAGGCATCAACTCCAGCCGGGACTTGGTCTGAGGTTGTATGCTGTAGAGGCAAATCCAGCAAGAAATCAAATAAGAGAGCACCAACTCTCACTCCGCCACCTGAACTTGGACCTGACTCGGAACAAAATGTGTGTAAATGAACCTAGGGAGGCTAACCACAACACTAACATTAAGGCTATCCAACATGTATTCCATCTCAGGCCCAATTCCAACCTGGGGGAAAGGAATTGAATCTCTTAGCAGACTCCTTGGGCTGAATACGTGGCTGACATCAGTCTGCCTCAATCAAGGGATTAAGTTTGACAATTTCAATATCTTTTGGAACACGAGAAGACTGCTTTAGACCTGATGGGGTTCATCCAAACATCAGGGGATGCCAGCTGCTTGGTACGAACAAACGTCACGCTCTTGGAATGCCAAACAAGATAAGCATGAAGGACAGTGCAAATAGGCAGAGTATCCACCCCACCTCACCTGACCCTCTGACTCAAATCACCCAATGCTTCCAGAAGTTGTCCTTGTCCCAAGCGGGGGCTCAACGACTCCCATCCCCCCCCTCCACCACACTCACCCTTTCCCCCTCCACCACAGTGAATATAACTTGTTAATTATAACAGGGGATTTTAACATCCAGATAGATAATAATCCGGACAATAATGCTAAAGAACTTTTTGCACTACTTGACACTTTTGATCTCACTCAACATGTGAAAGAGTGTACACACATTCAAGGCCACATTCCAGATCTGGTTATCTGCAATGGTCTCGATATTTCCTCTGTCATGGTTAAAGACTTGGTCCTGTCTGGTCATTTCTGCATCTTTTTTAAATCACTGATCACCCCGGATGTTCACGTAAACTCTGTTTCTGTTAAGAAAAGGTACATTAACTGAGAGTACCAATGCTCCGTTTATGCAGGCCATAGCTATCTCAGAGTCAGCTGATATACTCCTGGATAATTCTAACGCCAAAATATTATATGTCATGGATCGTGTTGCACCGGTAAAGGTAAAGAAATCCATGAGCAAACAGAAAGCACCACGGAGAACCACCATGACGGTAAGCGCCCTGAATAGAGAATGTAGGAAAGCGTAACGTAAGTGGAGGAAAACTAAACTTCAAATCCACTATGACATCTACAAACAAAGCCTCTGTAGCTTCAACTATGAGCTACGCAGGGCCAGACAGCAGCATTTATCAGGAGTGATCAACAAGAATATCAACAATACCCACACTCTATTCGCCATGGTCGACAAGCAATGCAATGAATTTGCGTGTTTTTTTAGTGAAAAAAAATCTAAAGTATGGACCATACTTTAGATTGGACCATCAGAACTACACAGTCAAACAATGACACTGTACCGTCATTACGACCACCAAGATATAACCCGGTTATTATGTCGAAATGTTATACAATTGACCAAAAATCCCTAGAAGAAACAGTTCAACATCTTAAAGCTTCCACGTTGTCTCGACACACTGCCATCTGATTTTAAAACTATTTTTAACTCTATAACAATGGATCTACAGCAAATAGTTAATGGCTCTCTGCAATCAGGCATTTTCCCAATGTCTCTAAAAAAAAAAAAGCTGCCATTAAGCCTCTTTTAAAAAAAAGAACACTGGATGTATCTATATTGAACAACTATAGAGCTGTATCAAATCTCCATTTTATAGCCAAGATCATTGAGAAGGTTGTCTTTAATCAACTCAGCAATTTTGTGAACTCAAGTGGTCTCTTAGACAAATTTCAGTCTGGCTTACGACCTCACCACGATCTTGAAACGGCTCTGATAAAAGTATACGGCTGAATACAGATTCGGATAAAACAACAGTTCTTGTTCTATTAGATCTCAGTGCTGCATTTGACACTGCAGATCATAGAATACTGCTAGACAGGGTGGAAAATTGGGAAGGACTCACCGGGACAGTCCTTAATTGGTTCAGGTCTTATTTAGATGGCCAGAGCTACTTTGTCACCTTTGGAAATCATGAATCTGATAGGGTGGCTATGACATGCGGAGTTCCCCAGGGATCAGTTCTCAGACCGCTTCGGTATAATCTCTATATGCTACCTCTGGGCCAAATTCTACAGAACAACAACATTAACTACCATAGCTATGCAGATGATTCTCAAATATATGGCTCTCGAACCATATGACAACAGCTCAATAGACTCACTGTGTCACTGTAGAGCACATAAATACCTGGATGAACCAACATTGTCTACAATTAAACCAAGATAAAACAGAGATTACTGTGTTTGGCAACAAAGGTAAGAGAACTATTCTCTACTATGCTGGATTCTCAGGCCCTAAAAACCAGGGACTAAGTGCTTAATCTTGTGCGTAATCTCTGTGACTCTGACCTCACGTTCAACAGTCACATCAAGGCAGTCACCAAAACAGCATTATATCATCTTAAAAATATAGCCAGAATCAAGGGCTTGGTGTCCCAAAAAGACCAAGAGAAGCTCATCCATGCTTTTATCTCTAGCAGGGTTGACTACTGTAATGTCCGCTTAACTGGACTCCCTAAAAAGATTGTAAAACAGCTGCAGCTCATTCAGAATACTGCTGCTAGAATGTTAACCAGGACCAAGAGAACAGAGCACATCCCTAGGGTTCTTAAATCTTTGCACTGGCTTCCAGTCAGTTACAGAATAGATTTTAAAGTGGTGCTTTTAGTCTATAAATCACAAAATGGTTTAGGCCCCGAATGCTTTTCTAATGTGTTTGAAGATTATAAATCGAGCAGGGCTCTTAGATCCATGAACTCAGGTCAGCTAGTAGAGCCCAGAGTCCGAACTAAACATGGCAAAGCTGCATTTAGCAGCTATGCTGCCCAAAACTGGAATGAACTACCAGAACATCTTAGACATGCCTCAAATTTTTAAATACTGGTTAAATACACTTCTCTTTTCACACACCTATGACTGAGCGCTTACACGTAACAACAATGTTTAGCCTTACAGCTTTTATAGCTTCCTCTTGGAATATTTTTATTTTCTTATTCAATGTTTTCTTATTATGATGTATTTTCATTTCTCTCCTTCTTTGATTAAATGTTTTATTATTATTTCGCTGTTATTTTATTTCGCTATCTTTTACCAATCGTTTTTCTGTAATGCAAGTTCTATGCTATCAGAGGAATAACCTCAGCGTAAATGTAACAATCTGTTGATGACGGATAAAGCAAGTTCTTGTGCTGCTGTTTAGATATCGATGTAGGGTATTATCGCAAAAGGACTGACGAGTTTATCCAAGCGCTGGAGCGTGAGGATTGAGACCGGGGTGGTTCAGTAAACAGTTATGGGAACTGTAATTCATTGAGGATGAATATTAAATGCATGTACAGACATGGCATAAATGTCCCCCTGGAGACAGCCGGGTAAGACATTGATGCAGAGATGATCTCACAAAGGGACTGACGGGTTCATCCTAGCGCTGGGGTGCAAGGATTGAGATACCGGGGTGGAGAGTCCCCCAGAGTGTGGTTAGAGAGTTGTAACAATTGCACAACGTTTTTTATTCTGTAGCATTTTTATGTTTTTTTTCATTGTAAAGCACATTGAATTGCTTCTACAGTGGACATAAAAAGTCTACACACCCCTGTGAAAATGCCAGGTTTTTGTGAGGTAAAAGAATGAGAAAGACAAATAATGCCAGAACGTTTTCCACTTTTAATGTGACCTATAATGTAAACAATTCAATTGAAAAACAAACTGAAATCGTCAAGGGAGAAAAATGAAAAATAAAAACCTTACAATAACCAGGTTGCATAAGTGTGCACACCCCCTTATAACTGGGGATGTGGCTGTGTTCAGAATTAACCAATCACATTCAAACTCATGTTAAATAGAAGTCATTACACACCTGTCATCATTTAAAGTGACTCTGATAAATCACAAATAAAGTTCAGCTGTTCTAGTAGGATTTTCCTGGCACTTTCTTAGTTGCATCTCAGCAAAAGCCATGGTCCGCAGAGAGCTTCCAAAGCATCAGAAGGATCTCATTGTTGAAAAATATCAGTGAGGAGAAGGGTACAAAAGAATTTCCAAGGCACTAGATATACCATGGAACACAGTGAAGTCAGTCATCATCAAGTGGAGAAAATATGGCACAAAAGAGACATTACCAAGAACTAGACGTCCCTCCAAAATTGATGAAAAGACGAGAAGAAAACTGGTCAGGGAGGCTTCCAAGAAGCCTACAGCAACATTAAAGGAACTGAAGGAATTTCTGGCAAGTTCTGGCTGTGTGCTACATGTGACAACAATCTCCCATATTCTTCATATGAATGGGCTATGGGGTAGGGTGGCAAGACGGAAGCCTTTTCTTACAAAGAAAAACATCCAAGTCTGTCTGAATTTGCAAAAACAAACATCAAGTCCCCCAAAAGCACGTGGGAAAATGTGTTATGGTCTGATGAATCCAAGGTTGAACTTTTTGGCCATAATTCCAAAAGGTATGTTTGGCGCAAAAAACACTGCACATCACCCAAAGAACACCATACCCACAGTGAAGTATGGTGGTGGCAGCATCATGCTTTGGGGCTGTGTTTCTTCAGCTGGAACTGAGCCCTTTATAGTCAGGGTGGAGGGAATTATGAACAGTTCCAAATACCAGGCAAATTTTGGCACAAAACCTTTAAGCATCCATTAGAAAGCTGAAGAGGAAGTTCACATTTCAGCACAACAGCGACCCAAAGCACACATCCAAATCCACAAAAGCATGGCTTCACCAGAAGAAGATTAACGTTTTGGAATGGCACAGCCATGTAACATCTGAATCCAATTGAACATCTGTGGGGTGATCTGAAGAGGGCTGTGCACAGGAGATGTCCTCGCAATCTGACAGATTTGGAGTGCTTTTGCAAAGAAGAGTGGGCAAATATTGCCACGTCAAGATGTGCCATGCTTATAGACTCTTACCCAAAAAGACAGTGCTGTAATAAAATCAAAAGGTGCTTCAACAAAGTATTAGTTTAAGGGTGTGCACACTCATGCAACCAGGTTATTGTGAGTTTTTTACTTTTTATTTTTCCCCCTCAAAGATTTCGGTTTGTTTTTCAATTGAATTGTTCACGTTATAGGTCACATTAAAGGTGGAAAAAGTTCTGACATGATTTATCTTTGTCTCATTCTTTTACATCACAAGAACCTGGCATTTTAACAGGGGTGTGTAGACTTTATATCCACTGTATGTATTAAATGTGCTATATAAATAAACCTGCTTGCTCGCTAAATTCAGGGCAGTGATATAGTTGAGAGCTCTAGTAACGCGTTCACACTGGTCCATGTTTGAAAATCCCAGGATCCCAATGATAGTCATAGTCGTGTTATGACAGAAGCCGGTGAATTGATAGACCAGTCAGAACTCAGTAGGTCAGCATGTCCAGCCCCTTCATTATCTCAGCCAATCTTGTCTAGCAGGAAAGGTACTGTATGTTCCTGGTTAAACAAGGGTTTGCGTTTTAAATTTTAATCGTATTTACACTTCGCATACTAGTTTGTTATTAAGTCACATTAAAGTTCACATCTTCAAGAAGGCATTTCCCAGAACATGTTTTTCTTCTTATAAACGGCTCTCCTGAAAAGTAGTGACATGCGTCATATATCAGAATCAGAAAGAGTTTTATTGCCAAGTAAGTTTCACAACAAACTAGGAATTTGTTCTGGTCTGTTAGTGCAGCAATTTTGAAAAAGCAATAGAACCGTTAATAGGAGCGTTAATATTGGAAGATGTAGCCCTACATGAGAAGGGAACTCTGTAACGACATAGTGAACCTTATGAGACAAATGTAGAAATACAATATTTTGTGTATCTCATCAATACTCATGTTCGGGAAGGACCTGATCATCCCTTTACAAGTGTTTGGGGGTATTTGATAACATCTTATTACAATTCGTATATATCGAAAATGTGATTTTGAAATTGAACCAATTTGGTCTCATCTAGAAAGGAATAAAAATTGCTTCAGAAATTAGCTTTGAATTTTTCTATTCTGGGAAAATTAAGTGTTGGATGTAACATTGCCTAATACTAAAGAGAGAAGTTTTGCCGTCTTTGGACAGTAAATATGACAGACCGTTCTTAGCATAATTTTAATTGGTGCTTAATTAACACTGAATGATCTGAGGGGTCAGAGAGCTATGACTATGAGCTGTTTTGTGTAGAGGACAACGTTTCTTGACTCATAATATTGGTCACTCATCTTTGGTAGTTCATGTCTTCAAATCCTTTATTTTGAATACACTTTCCTTGCTTTATTGCTTATGCTATTTGGAATTCATCTAAAGTGGGTCAAAAACCAGTTCCAGGGGCAGGGGTTGGAGTGAGTACAAGGCAAACCACTCAAATGGTGGTTTGCCATATAATGAGGAGATATTACTGGTTGACCAGGCAAAGTATGTAAAATGTATGGTTAAGGTGATTCATTGCTCTTCTCAGACACCAAAGACCTTGTGGATACAAATAATTGTGGAATCAGCAGAGTAGTATTTGGATATTAAATGGCTGTTGTGGGAAACAGTGAGGGATGACCTTCATAGTCAGCCAAGTCAAGAACTATGGGTTGGTGGTTCAAAATGTGGCTCATGTTGCAATGGAATGCCAGTAGCCTGTTGGCTGATGGACTCCTGTTCAAGGCTTTTCTTGAGAATTTGATGACAAAACCTGATGTGGGCATTCAAGAGGCTTGGCTTCAACCTGTTAGATATTGTGATTCACGGTAATGTAGGGGTTTGGAGAGATAGGGTGTCGGGGGGCTACACCACTTTCGTAAAGCAAGGGTTACCCTACAGGAAAGTAGCGAAATGGGAAACACTGGAGTATGCTGTGGTGAAGGTGTGGGTTGTAATGGTAGTTTGGTAATTGTCAACTTTTATAATCCATGACAGAGGTTGGATTTGGCAGCTTCATTTATACTTCTCTGTAGATGAACGTAAACGACTCTGCGCAACTACGCAGAGAAAGGGCGTTTGGGTAACCGTAGCTCGTAGAGGCTTGCAGAGGAGTTCAAGCACACCTCCCAAATCTTTACACATGTTGTGTGTATTCTGTGATATTGTGCATCAAAGGTGAGCTGATTGGACGAGCTGTTCGGTTTCTTATGAGGTGTGTTACGGTTTCTTCCGTTTACGTTTTGTTCTTCATTCGGTGCAGATTCTGGGTTAATAAATATGACACTGCCCTCTAGTGGATACATTAGTTTTACGTGGAAGTATGTTGGCAAGCACCTATGCAAACGTCTGCGTACAAGGCCCGCTAATGCCCACACAGACCTTGTCGCGGAACTATACAAGTGCCTTTAAAAGGCGTGGAGGGGCAGGGAGATAGACGGGTAGCATGTTGTGGGTACTTCAATGCTCATGGTTCACTTTCGGGGGTGTCCTGACTGATAGGAACTGTCAGGTGGTTGGAGAGTAATGTGCTTTTATGTTTGAATGATGGGAGGGGAACGAGGGTCAATATTCCCACGGTTTTAGAGTTGGTTTAGATCTTTCTTCGGTGTCACAGACATTGGCAGGGTTGTGTGTTTGGGATGTGTGGGGCAGCTCCAAGATAGGTAGTGATCATTATCCAACATTTTGTACAGCGGAAAACCGAAGGTTATGGATGGTGGTGTTGCTCAGGGTACATGGGTTTATGGGAAAGCTGAGTGGGATAGGTTTCAACGGAGCAGTGACTGTTTGTCTATAGTGGGTGGGGGGGGGGACAGGCTTGAGCAGCAAGTAGTGGCTGTAGCGGGAGCAACTAGAGAAGCAATCCATAGGAGTACTGGGCAGAGAAAGGGAAGAGCAGGTCCACAGCGGACAGAGGAGTGCAAAGAGGTAGTTAGGCTTAAGAATGTTGCCTTTAGGTAAATAAAGACGTAACACTTGTATCGACATCTGCTTCTCTACAAACGGCCCCAAGCTAGGATGCCAGTGAAGGACAAAGAGAAGTGTGAGATATTAGTTTGGACCTTTGTTGGAGTGCACAGTTGTAATAACTTAACTGAGGGAGGGAAGGGACAGGGTGAGAGAGGATCATCCTGGGTGTTGGAACGCAGGGCTGGATCAGAGTGAGATGGATGCTCCGTTCTTGTTGTCAGAGGTGAGGATGGCAGTTAGGCAAAACTGACAGCACCGGGTAGAGATGTTAGTTATGCAATGTTTGGGCAAATGGAAACTGGAGGAAACTGACAAGAATAGATCTGGCAGACGCAAGGGCACAACAGAATCACTGAGAGTCAACAGCTTGCGAGATAGGTGGCTCACAGGAGAAATAGCTTCAAACACAGCATAACACTGGTCGAAGTAAGCAAGTCTCAGTTTCAACTGTGAAGAGAAGACTTCGAGCTGCAGGTTTAACAGGTTCGAGTAGCAGTATGAAAGCCATTTTTGACATGGGAAAATAAGAAAAAAGGCCTTGCCAGGGCCATTAAGCACAGCCAGGGGACTACTGAAGACTTAGGTCTTATAGACTGATTAATCTAAATTTGAAATCTTTAGTTCATTACGCAGGGGTTTTGTATGCCGTCAGGTAGGCAAAAGGATGGATCCTCAGTGTGTGACCAACTATCAAAACAAGGAGGAGGAACGTGATGCCTGAAGCCCTTTTGCTGGATACAGAGTCAGTGATTTGCTCAGAGTGTGTCCCTGAACCAAAAAAACTACCACTGACGTGGTTTTGCAAGCTGTGGTGATGAACAAAGATTGGTTAGTTAGCTATTGTTTTTAGACCCGGGTGCCCAAACTTTTGGCTTGGTAGGATAAAATATAATCTGACTGACATACGCATGATATACGGTAAAAGGTAATCAATGTTTTTTAGGGGCTTTAAACAATAACATTTTAGAAAACAATCAGCCGTGGAAACCATTTGGGAAATGCAGAGAACCTTCAGGAAACATTCAGGAAACTCCTCAACTCCCAGAAATTCCCAGCTTTGTAAACATTCTAAGCGTTGTAACAGAGACCATTCACAGAACGATCCTAGAATGTACGCTGCTTTGTATCCTCCCGAAAACACTCAATGTTCACATAACCTCCCAATTTTTTTTTATGAGAACACAAAACCAACCATGGAAATGTATTAAGACCATTGGTTCAGGGAATGTTCCAGCAACCCCAGAAAATAAAGTATACAGAAAATTCTGAATTTAACTTTTGCTAGTTGGGTGCTTTCACACACAGCCATTACATTGATCCGGCACTTGAACTTCGGACAGCATCAACAAATGGATTCTACAAATAAAGTGGTACTGATCATGTGATCTCATCATGTGATAAGAACAAAAAAAATTTGAACACGGCTACATATTTAAAACATCCGTCCGTGACCGAAAACTCTGCTGGCTCATGCTGAAAATTGATGATCCAAATAAAGTCTACTTAGAAAAATAATTCAAAAGAACCTAAAACAAAGACAGGAGACAAACAGACCAGAAAATATACACATACACACACACATACACATTACCAGGGTGTCCATCCAGTTCTTTCAGCTTTTCTGCATTGATATCCGTTGCAGTAACTTGAGCTCCCTCTTTGGCAAATGCCTATGGTACGAAATAGAAAGTAATAGTTATTCGCTGTTACACACAGTAACATCAAACAATCGGTAAACAAGTAAGACAAAAAGGTTACATTGTGTATGGGACAATAACAACAATTAAAAAACAAATTCACAAGCTAGGTTTCCAGCCAATTGCCAACAGATTTCCATGCAAGTATTCTAAAATAAGCATTGACAACATTTACATTTTTCAGGAAAAAAAATGCATTGCATGCTGACTTAGTGTACATTTAAGATACTTTTCATTACTTCTAAATAATCAAAAGTGCTGTGTGTAATGGAGGAATTACAGGGCTTTAAATATCTTAGGTGGTTCTTAACACTTAAGGTCTTCTCCCCCGGGTGCTGGCCAGGGCACAGATAACAGACTGCTTGGACTTCAGGTTATTTAATGACAGTTAATACCAAATATGGCACAGTACAGTGATGCAACACGGGCTAGTTGGGGTTTGGGCAACTGTATTTACCAAATATGTATTGGTATGTTTGTGTATATGCATGGCTGTGAGTGTGTGTAGTTATCCCTGATGGACGCACACAGGCTTTGGCTATGATAACAGAAGTCAACCAAAGGGAAAACAGGAGAGAAGTTCTTGAGCTTAGCTAGATACAGCAGTAGAGTCAGTTTCCCTTCCTACAAATTGGAGATTGCCCATGATGCACTGCTTCCTTTAAAAGGGGTGGGCTACATACCCCATAAATTAACAATAGCCAGGATTTTTCCTGTATTCAAAACTCAAAGGTGATAGCCTTCCCCAAATCTCGCACTGCCTCGGTTCCAACATGGCAAAAAATGATTTTGCGCTCATACATAAAATCTAAGCGAATCACTGCAGTGAATGTGACGGTAGGAGGAAACTTTTTCCCATATTGGCAGTTTTGCCAGACGAGGTTTCCTTCCCAATTGCGCTATTTTTAATGGGCTTGGGAGGGTAGATTTTTGTGGAGTCTGTGGGAGATTTAGCTATTTACTTTCAATAAAATCTGTGAACCTTGCATACAGGACCACACCGGTCCTTACATCACAGAGATGAGTAACGTCAGAAAAATAAGTGGATCTTAGTTCTTTTACACCCAAGCATGTCAAAATATATCAATAGGGTTTATTACGTTTTAAACTACATCAATCCGCAAAACATTTTTTAACGTTTCAGATGACTTGTACTAGCCTACAATTACAGATTCTGTTGAAAAACAGAGAATATCACTGATTAGGGTATGTACAGTCACCAAAAACACTATATGCAATCTACAATTACAATTTAAGTCACTAACAATATATGAAAGTGAAAATGCTAGATCAGTGCAAGCAGCAGAGCCTTGTACAGCTGAAATAGGAGAGGAAAATAAATGATGTGGCGCCAAGGCAAGGATTGGGAAAACAATGCGACAAGTCAGTTATATATACAGCTCTGTTGCATTTTTTATGCAAGTCAAATTAACAGGAACATTGCATAACAACAAAAATAGACAATAATATTGACTGTGATTCATTATAAAACTGATGAGTGATTTCCTTCTTTTTTTTAAAAATATGTAACATTTTAATTAAAAATTAATTGCTTGTATTTTGGTTGCTATTAAGGAGGACATTGCAGCATGCAGTAGCCACTCAAGTGGACAACAGGGCAGATTTAACACTATAATAGGTGTTTTACAAGTGTGTGGCCAGATATATTATTTTACTGCATAGCCAGTTATATTAAGTATATCAGAGGGGTGTGCAGGAGAGGGGAGCGGGGGTTGGGGTACCACCTTTGCCTAATTTTGAGCAAGAAAAAAACCCTGGTAACTATCCTAATGATCTCAGTAGTACATTAGCTCCCCATAGCCTTTTGTACATTTTATACTCGAGCTATAGGACGAAATACGTTTAAAAAAATCTTGTTGCGTGGACCGCAGAAGGAATTCCGCAATCCAGACAAACACAGAATTCAACACAAAGACCAGTATATTTGATATAAAAATGTTATTCTAAAATAGTAATTTTCAATCAATTTATTTAATCCATCTTAGAATAAAACTATAACGTAACAATGTGAAAAAGGTTATGGGATCTGGATACTTTCCAAATGCACTTTCGGCTGCAAGCCCATGCCTCTTGTTGACAAATAGTGAAGTGCTTGATGTAAACAACTGCTCCACAAAGTGTAAGTTACAGCAGCATTTTCTATATTGTGTTTAAGGTCAAGTGCAGGCTCCAGAATTTCACTTCATCCATGTAGTGTGGCAGTCACAGATTGAGTTATGGGACTGTGTGGATGAAAAAACTGCCTAGGGTATTTATATGGAGATATATGGTGATATTACAACCCCGCTTCCAAAAAAGTTGGGATGCTGTGTAAAATGTAAAGAAACACAGAATGCAATGCTGCACAAATAATATAAACCCTATATTTAAGAGAAAATAGTACCAAGACAACATATCAAATGTTGAAACTGAGGATTGTTATTGTTTCTTGGAAAATACATGATCACTTTGATGCCAGCCACACGTTTCAAAAAAGCTGGGACAGAGGCACCAAAAAATTGAAATGTTGTGTAATGCTAAAAAACTAAACCTGGTAAAATATCACACAACTAATTAGGTCACTTGGCAACAGGTCAGTAACATGATTGGGTATTAAAAGATAATTCCAGAGAGGATGGGCCTGTCAGAATTGAGGATGGAAAAGGGTTCACCACTCCGTGAAAGGCTGCACAGGCAAATACTGCCAAAATTCAAGAAGAACATATCACAAAATAAAATTGAGTTTGGGGGATCTCATCATCTATGGTACACACTATCATTAAACGATTCAGAGAATCTGGAGTAATCTCTATACGCATGGGACAAGGACGAAAACCAATAATGAATGGCCGTGATCTTTGGGCTCTCAGGCGGCAATGCAATAAAAAACGACAATTCTGTAGAGGACTTCACTGCATGGGCTCAGGAACACTTCCGAAAACTATTTTCTGTGAACCCAGTAAGTTACAGCATCCAAAAATGCAAGTTAAAACTCTACCATGCAAAGAAGAAACCATATATAAACAAGATCCAAAATCACCAGCGCCTTCTCTGGGCCTGAGCTAATTTAAGATGGTCTGAGGCGTAGTGGAAAACTGTCCTGTGGTTAGAAGAATCAAAATGTGAAATTCTGTTTGGGAATCATGGACGCCGCATCCTCCGTGCTAAAGAGGAGAGGGACCATCCGGCTTCTTATTAGCACACAGTGCTATGGGGGTATGGGGGTGCATTAGTGCACATGGCATGGGTGACTTGCACTTCTGTGAAGGCACCATAAATGCTAAATAATATATACAGGTTGGGGAGCAACATATGTTGCCATCCAGACAACGTCTTTTTCAGGAAAGGCCTTGCTCATTTCGGCGGAACAATGCCAAGCCACATTCTGTACGTATCACAACAGCATGGCTCTGTAGTAAGAGCATGGTTGTTAAACTGGCCTGCCTGCAGTCTAGACCTGTCCCCTATTGAAAACATTTGGCGCATTATGAAAAGACATATACAGCAAAGGAGACCCTGAACAGTTGGGCAGCTGAAATCCTATATTAAGCAAGAATTGGACAACAATCCACTTTCAAAACAGTCTCCTCAGTTCCCAAATGCTTAGACTGTTGTTAAGAGGTTATGCAACACAGTGGTAAACATGTCCATGTCCAACTTTTTTGACACGTGTTGCTGGTATTAAATTGAAAATGGGCATGTATATTTCCAAAAACAATACAATTTCTCTGCTTCAACATATACGTTGCCTTTGTATTCTTTTCATTTAAATATAGGGATACATTATTTGCACATCACTGCATTCTGTTTTAAATTGAATTTGACACAGCATCCCAGCTGTTTTGGAAACAGGGTTGTAAAAGAATTGAAAAAAACTAAACTGAAACTAAAAAAAAAACGATTTTACAGGGCCCTAGTAAAAGAAGTGATATAACTTGTATTTGTCAAATGAAGAATGAAAAGGCGCATCAAATTCACTTCCACCACCCTGTGATGTGGGAGGACGACAGAACATGATCAAATGGTATCACTTTGTAATGATTTCTCATTATATAACAAATTATATAGCAAATACAAGTATTTGTTTTTTCTCACATCATTACTTCAACAAACAAAACAAGGTAGAACAAAAAAATTGCTCTGTTTTTATCAGACCTGATGTGATTTTTTTACCTATCTTGGAGCTGCCCCACACATCCCAAACACACTACATGACTGTTATATTATACACTGTCTATCCATTAATACTTTCGACAATCTGCTAAATTAAGACTGTGGGGTAAAATAAAAGTTGCTTGCAGGATAAATTCAGCGCAGAAATTCACAATGTCATCACTGCATGTGTATCAAATATAGCCTAGCTGTAATCAAAAGAAAAAAATAAAAGTAAATATTACAATGGCTGCAGCTCTTCCTATGCCTTGGGCTCCTGCTGACAAAACAATTACTTTCCCGTCGAGGCGGCCCATGATGATTCTACTGGTAATCCTGCAAATTAACAAACAAGATAATTAGTGTGGTTGGTCAAATCATAGCCAAGATGTTAGAGTTGAAGATGCTGTGGTAGATTTACAGTGCCTTTGGATATTAAATGTCTCAATAAATAAATGTATACATAAAAATAAAGAAAATGTAATGATAAATTAATATTATTTCCATATTTACTCATTTCTTTGATCAATTATTTCTGTATTTATTTCCTTGTCCTTAAGCTAATGAGGGGCTTTCATAAAAGAGGCGATTGACATATTGAACATGCCCCCCATTTACAAACTCCACTCACTGTTTGGGGGGGATGCACATTTTGTAACCGATAGTTACCCATTACAGAGCATTGAAAAACTGAGGGAAAAGGACCCAAATACTTGAATGTCTGCAACTATTTAATATTTAGTTTCATACCTTACAGTGGGGAGAACAAGTATTTGATAACCTGCTAAATCAGCAGTGTTTCCTACTTACAAAGCATGTAGAGGTCTGTAATTTTTATCATAGGTACATTTCAACTGAGAGACAGAATCTAAAACAAAAATCCAGAATATCACATTGTATGATTTTTAAATAATTAATTTGCATTTTATTGCATGACATAAGTATTTGATACATCGGAAAAGCAGAACTTAATATTTGGTACAGAAACCTTTGTTTGCAATTACAGAGATCATATGTTTCCTGTAGTTCTTGACCAGGTTTGCACACACTGCAGCAGGGATTTTGGCCCACTCCTCCATACAGACCTTCTCCAGATCCTTCAGGTTTTGGCGCTGTCGCTGGGCAATACGGACTTTCAGCTCCCTCCAAAGATTTTCTATTGGGTTCAGGTCTGGAGACTGGCTAGGCCACTCCAGGACCTTGAGATGCTTCTTACGGAGCCACTTCTTAGTTGCCCTGGCTGCGTGTTTCGGGTTGGAAGACCCAGCCACGACCCATCTTCAAAGCTCTTACTGAGGGACGGAGGTTGTTGGCCAAGATCTCGCGATACATGGCCCCATCCATCCTCCCCTCAATACGGTGCAGTCGTCCTGTCCCCTTTGCAGAAAAGCATCCCTAAAGAATGATGTTTCCACCTCCATGCTTCACGGTTGGGATGGTGTTCTTGGGGTTGTAGACCTCTACATGCTTTGTAAGTAGGAAAACCTGCAAAATCGGCAGTGTATCAAATACTTGTTCTCCCCACTACGACACCCATAAACGACACTACCTGTCAAAATTAGAGAACATCCACATTTTTCCAAGTTTTATTTATATTCACACAGTTGAATGTCTCAATGTACATCGAAATTATGCCGAGAACAAATAAACAATTGGAAATAAACAACAAATCATTGAATCATTGTTGTTTTAATTTTTTATCAAAATGTTTGACTCAAAATAGCCACCACTTTTGTAGATAGAGCAGCCAAACACACTCGTGGCATTTCAACAATGGAAATTAAATACTGTTCAGAAAGTTTTTCCCCAACACTGTTGCAGAAGTTCCCACAAATGTGTTGCACTTGTAAAGTTGCTGTGATATCACCCTTCTGCCCAGTTCATCCCAAACCGGCTCGATGGTGTTTACGTCTGGAGACTGTGCTGGCCATTGATACCTGCCATCTTGCTCTTTTCGTCTAAGGTAGTTCTGACATAGCCTGGAGGTACAGTTGTGCTTAAAAGTTTGCATACCCTTGGAGAATTGGTAATATATGTACCATTTAAAAAGAAAACACGAGTGAGTAGGCAAAACATGTCCTTTATTTCCTTTATTTCAAAACATTTCCTTTATATTACAGTTGAATGTGAATTTCTGTCCCTCAATGCCCACCTGATGTAGACCAGCCTGGACAGAGGACCTACACATGCAATTGTCCAGCTTCCAAGTATGGCAGGGCTATCAAGCCAGTCCATAGACTGATAGAGTCTATGGTGCAACGGATAGTATGAGTTAGTTGGCATTGACAAGGCAGAGGTTGCTGTTATTAGTGAATGGGCCAAAATGGTTGTCGAGTCTTTTTATGTCACGGTAGTCGAAGTTACGGTCTAAGCCCTTGTGGTGTAAAAGGCACCTCATATTCCTATAGGGAGCTCTGAGGCCTGATCAATTTCTATACTCTTAATCTTTTAATTGGTAGCTATTTAGCTGGTATAATCAAGTGTGGCTTAATAATGCTTAGGGCTGGTATCTCGACAAACATATTTTCTTAAATGTTTTTCTTTTCGTAATATCCAGATGTTTGTGGAATACTGGTAGAGTGTGTGCAGCAAGCGTTAAACTCATTGTATATACAGTATCTCACAAAAGTGAGTACACCCCTCACATTTTTACAAATATTTGATTATAACTTTTCATGTGACAACACTGAAGAAAATACACTTTGCAACAATGTAAAGTAGTGAGTGTACAGCTTGTATAACTGTGTAAATTTGCTGTCCCCTCAAAATAACACAACACACAGCCATTAATGTCTAAACCGCTGGCAACAAAAGTGAGTACACCCCTAAGTGAAAATGTCCAAATTGGGTCCAAAGTGTCAATATTTTGTGTGGCCACCATTATTTTCCAGCACTGCCTTAAGCCTTTTGGGCATGGAGTTCACCAGAGCTTCCTAGGTTGCCACTGGAGTCCTCACGGAGCTGGTGGATGTTAGAGACCTTGCGCTCCTCCACCTTCCGTTTGAGGATGCCCCACAGATGCTCAATAGGGTTTAGGTCTGGAGACATGCTTGGCCAGTCCATCACCTTTACCCTCAGCTTCTTTAACAAGGCAGTGGTTGTCTTGGAGGTGTGTTTGGGGTCGTTATCATGTTGGAATACTGCCCTGCGGCCCAGCCTCCGAAGGGAGGGGATCATGCTTTGCATCAGTATGTTACAGTAGATGTTGGCATTCATGGTTCCCTCAATGAACTGTAGCTCCCCAGTACCGGCAGCACTCATGCTGCCCCAGACCATGACACTCCCACCACCATGCTTGACTGTAAGCACGACACACTTGTCTTTGTACTCCTCACCTGGTTGCCGCCACACACGCTTGACACCATCTGAACCAAATAAGTTTATCTTGGTCTCATCAGAGCACAGGACATGGTTCCAGTAATCCATGTCCTTAGTCTGCTTGTCTTCAGCAAACTGTTTGCGGGCTTTCTTGTGCATCATCTTTAGAAGAGGCTTCCTTCTGGGACAACAGCCATGCAGACCAATTTGATGCAGCGTGCGGCGTATGATCTGAGCACTGACAGGCTGACCCCCCACCCCTTCAACCTCTGCAGCAATGCTTGCAGCACTCATACGTCTATTTCCCAAAGACAACCTCTGGATATGACGCTGAGCACGTGCACTCAACTTCTTTGGTCGACCATGGCGAGGCCTGTTCTGAGTGGAACCTGTTCTGTTAAACCGCTGTATGGTCTTGGCCACCGTGCTGCAGCTCAGTTTCAGGGTCTTGGCAATCTTCTTATAGCCTAGGCCATCTTTATGTAGAGCAACAATTCTTTTTCTCAGATCCTCAGAGAGTTCTTTGCCATGAGGTGCCATGTTGAACTTCCAGTGACCAGAATGAGGGAGTGTGAGAGCGATAACACCAAATTTAACACACCTGCTCCCCATTCACACCTGAGACCTTGTAACACTAAAGTGTCACATGACACCGGGAGGGAAAATGGCTAATTGGGCCCAATTTGGACATTTTCACTTAGGGGTGTACTCACTTTTGTTGCCAGCGGTTTAGACATTAATGGCTGTGTGTTGTGTTATTTTGAGGGGACAGCAAATTTACACAGTTATACAAGCTGTACACTCACTACTTTACATTGTAGCAAAGTGTCATTTCTTCAGTGTTGTCACATGAAAAGATATAATCAAATATTTGCAAAAATGTGAGGGGTGTACTCACTTTTGTGAGATATTGTAATTCCACTAAATCATAATGGTTCCCATGACTGATTTTAGGGCGCATTCCATTTAGTTAGTGTCAGTGAGTCTTTTAATGTGGCACATTTCTATTCTTGTTTTTCCCCCTCATAACTATCCCCTGCCCCCTTACCTCTTACTCTAATCGCCATGTGGAAGAGGTAGGCAGTTGAGACATTGTCCCATGAAAATCTTTATCGCAATTATATTGACATGAATTTACCTAAGTCATTTATGAACTTTATGTTTCTTGATTTGGTAATACTGTACATGCTAGCAAGCGAGAACACAATCTACTGTACATGTCATCACTGGGTTAGCCTGATTAATCACGTCCCTTCGTTTTGTGTTGTAAACTTATATTTTACAGAGAAGTTTGCATAATTAGGGAGGGACACCATTTCATGTATAAACTTTTTTTTTAATTAATCAGGTAAGTAATGGTGAAATCTGTCTGCGAGTCGGGCGGTTGGCTAGCCTAGGCCTGTATTTTTTGTGTTGGTGCAGTAAAACATTATTTTGTTGACACAAGACTATGTTTGCCCTTGCCCTTTCCAATCGCCATGTGGAAGCGGGAAGTTGGCATAATTAGGGAAGGACACCATTTCATGTATGGATGTTGTCGTTTCTTTTAACAGAGAGAATACAACACAATTAGACCGACTTTGATCCTTGGGTCATCTGTAGGCCGTAAACAACACAGAGGAAACTACAACAGTTACACTCAGTCTATAGACTCTAGATGAATTACTATAAATATAAACCAGTTTTATATACACAAATATGAAACCTAGTGAATTACTTTTTTTTGTCAATTAGATCAACATTATGTTCAACTCACCACTTGGTCATGTTGAAGTGTATGCTTGTTATGTTTAGATAACAAAAGACCATCTGTTCATCTGTACAGAGGACGTCACGTTCATTCAAAGCATGACAGTAAATAACCAATGGGCTTATGTGTATTGCGGTCCTGCAATGTCTATAAAGGCGGGGACAACCGGAAGTTTCTTTGAGATGAGATTGAGTGAGATGAGCTTGAGTTTGTAAGACTGAGTATCGATTCAGTGACATCATGAACAATAGACTATCAAATACTGCAATAAATAATTGAATTACTCTCTCCCTTGACGACCAGGTACGATCATTATTTACGATCATTATTTCAACCCCTGTACGAAACGGCTGATTTCTAACAGTCACTTGGCAAGTTATTAATGTTATTATTTTTAAACTCGATTATGACCATTTGATTTGCCACCTTGTCATGATTTAAGTGTGGTTAATGTGAAGACAATGCCACAGGTTATAAGGGAGAATACCTGTGTGCCATTTAAAGAACTGATTTGCAGAAAGTGCAATGGCTTCTTTGAAGACAGTATGACGTACACAGGGAATGGGAAGCGTGGAGTTCCAAAGGGATATTATACCGACCACTCCATTCCGAGACAGTGCCCACCTTGCCAGTTTGGGCACTGTGTTTCTGTTATATAACAATAATTGTTTTTGTCCATTAAACAACTAAATTGGGATGACTAAACATGGGGAACTAAGTTGACTTACTGTTAGAGGGTTAATGAATGCTAAGTATGCACAAGTATACACATTTAGATTGTTATAGTTAATACACATTAAGCCTATTTTTCTGGATTGCCTTGCAAGAATAATAACGTTTTATAAGAATTGCAAATTGGGATGGAATTAGCATGACAAAAACATGATAATGTCTTTTAATAATTGTAAAGAGGGGTGGAATACTCAACACTGCGAAATACTTTAGATATGGTTGCACCACTAAAAACAAAAGAAATATGCAACAAGAAACTTGCTCCCTGGTACACAGACAACACTAGAGCACTCAAGCAAGCCTCCAGATTGTTGGAGCGAAAGTGGCGCTCCACCAAGTTGGAAGTATTCAGACTAGCCTGGATAGACAGTACACTACAATACTGAAAAGCACTCACATCTGCTCGATCACCTTATTTCTCCAACCTGATTGAGGTGAACAAAAACAATCCAAAATTTCTCTTTGACACAGTTGCAAAGTTAACAAAAAAAGCAATGTTCAACAAGTGAAGTGGGTCTTCATTTCAGCAGTAATGAATACATGAACTTCTTTGATGAAAAGATCATCACCATTAGAAAACAAATAACTGACTCCTCCTTAAATAGGTATATTCCCCAAATTCTCAGTTGACCTGAACCTCCCTGACCTGGTGTCAATGGGGACACATGAATTTTTTGATCCTGCATCACTCGACACGTTCACTAAATTAGGAATGAGTTCTAAACCCATAAATTGTCAACTAGACCCGATTCCAACAAAACTACTAAAAGAGCTATTTCCGGTGCTAGGTCAGCCAACGTTGAACATAATTGCTCCCCATCTTCCGGATGTGTACCAAACTTACTAAAAATAGCGGAAATTAAGCCACTTCTGAAAAAAATCTAATCTGGATCCAGACATTAAACAATTATAGGCCAATATCGAATCCCCTGTTCCTCTCAAATCTTATAAAAATGTGTTTCCCAACAACTGAATGCCTTCCTGAAGACAAATAACATTTATGAAACGCTCCAGTCCGGTTTCAGACCCCATCATAGCACTGAGACTGCACTCGTGAATGTAACTAATGACCTTCTAATGGCCTCAGACAAAGGTTCCGCATCCGTCCTGCTGCTCCATTACCGTAGTGCTGCCTTTGACACTATTGATCACTCCCTTCTCTTAGAGAGACTGGAAACCCACATTGGGCTACGTGGACATGTTCTAGTCTGGTTTAAATCTTATTTATCTGAAAGATATCAGTTCGTATGTGTGGATGGCATATCCTCTGATAATTCAAAGGTATGTTTTGGTGTTACCCAGGGATCGGTTTTGGGCCCATTATTATTCTCACTATATATGCTGCCTCTGGGTGATGTAATCCGGAATCACAATGTCAATTTTCACTGTTATGCTGATGACACACAGTTGTATATTTCCATGAAACATGGAGAAGCCACAAATTAGCTACTTTGGAAGCATGCGTTTCAGATATTAGGAAGTGGATGACAGAGAACTTCTTGGTTTTTAAACTCAAAAACAGAAATGCTAATTTTAGGACCCAAGAAACAAAGAGTTTTGTTGCCAGATCTCACTGTGAACCTCGACGGCTGTATGATCATATCCCAAAAAACTGTAAGAAACCTCGGGGTTACCCTCGACCTTGATCTCTCCTTTGATGAACATATAATATATCTCAAGAGTTGCTTATTTCCATCTACGGAACATGGCAAAAATTTGAAACTTATCAAAACCTGATGGAGAAAAACTGATCCACGCTTTTGTTACATCTAGATTAGATCACTGCAATGGTCTTTTTTCCAGTTATCCTGATAAATCAATAAATAAACTTCAATTAATGCTGAACATGGCTGCTAGAATCCTAACTAAAAAATGTGAACACATTACTCCAGTACTAGCCTCTTTACACTGGCTGCCTGTTAGGGTTAGGGCTGATTAAGGTTTTATTGTTAACCTATTACATTACATGGACTTGCTCCTACTTACCTCGCTGAAATGATTCAGCCGTACATACCTACACATAAGCTTAGATCACAAGATGTAGGCCTTCTAATTGTACCTAGAATTTCTAAACAAACAGCTGGAGGCAGGGCTTTCGTTCATAGAGCTCCACTACTGTGGAATGATCTCCCAATTAAGGTTAGAAATGCAAACTCGGTGCAAACTTTCAAGGGTCTCCTAAAGACTCATCTCTTCAGTATGGTCTATGATTAAGTGTAGTCTGGCCCAGGGGTGTGAAGGTGACCAGAAAGGCTTGATACTGTCCACCCTTGCCATCTTGCCAGGGGGGCTCTCATCGCCACTGGGATGCCCTCCCTCCAATGACGCCCCCGGCACAGCCAGAAGAGGACTGGTCACCCCTCTGACCTTGGTTCCACTCTAGGTTTCTTCCTAAATTTCGGCCTTTTTAAGGAGTTTTTCCTAGCCAGTGAAATTCAGCACTTTTGTTGTTTGCCCCTTGGGGTTTCAGACTGGGTGTTTTGTAAAAGCACTTTGATGTAAAAAGGGCTTTAAAAATAAATGATTGATTGATTGGAATAAACATGAAAATATTAGTGTGCAAGTTAAGTTGTTCAGGAAGTGACGAAACGGAAATTACGTAATTGTTTAGCGAGAGGTGGGTCTGCCCGCGGGTCTGCAGCTGGATGCTATTAGTTCCCTTCGGAGCAGCAGAGGGATAATTTACAATTATGGGCTTGCCTCATCACAACAGCTCAATGGAAGAATATGAAGACATTTCCTCTAAGCAGATCTGTTATAACAATGATTATTTTTAGGTCCTCAACCTAACACATTAAGTCGCTAGAGCGCAACGTGACAAGGCTACCCTGTCCAATTATCTACCTGTTTCAGTGCTGAGCCAATTTGCATTGCCTTATGCTGGACGACTGGGCATTGTTTTTATCATTGTGGCCAGACTAGAACATCTGGCCACAATATATCGGTTCATCCCTAGTTCAGTGTTGTCAATCCTATGACATGGAACCAATATGTACAGATACAGACTCAAAGAAAAAAAGTGAATGTCACTGACTGACTGACTTGTTAAATAGCTACAACAGGTCCCGCGTTCGACTCCCTTCACAGTCAAAACATTTGACATTTGACCAATTGGTTCCTCAAAGCTTGCTTTCCATTGGCACCTCGTTTCTCTCGTTATGCTCTGACTTATTTCCTTAAAGATGAGGAAAAACGATGTATGTATCTAGACGTTTTATCGCGTCTGAAATAGTGAAAATACCATCAAGTCTTGCGGTAAGCTGCCCTCCTGTAGTTGATTGATAATCACCAATAGCCTCATGGTGACCTGCCCTCCTGCTGTTGTGGAATTTCTCTATCACACTGTCCTCCAGCTTAGATCAGAGAATGAACTGTATCGTTACTGTGTCTGGGTGGTTTAATTGATGATTCAGAACATAATGGTGAACTTCACCATGCTTAAAGACAAACTAAATGCCTTATTTGTTATTGTCAAACATCTCCCAATTACTTCCATTTATCTGACTTAGCTGAATCTAGGCTTACTATTAAAGTCCCCATACAAGTATTGCATATGGGGGACAAAGAAGTTGTTTGTCCTATAATTGAATATGTAACTTGGCTAAGTTTGACTCCTTAAACAAATATAAGCTTGTCTAAACAAAGAATCTGAATGAATATGCCACAACTAAAGTTATTTCTAAACATTTGTAGGATATTCAAGTTCACACTCAGAACACAATGAAATGTTAAAGTGAATGCTTATATGCAATTACTATTGACAAGATTAGTGAGACTAATATGCAGGATTAGCTCAAGTTCTCTGTGGGATATAAATTCTCACATGGCCTTTTTTTAATTGAAATATTATTATGGAGTAAGTAGCAAGTCACAAATATATACTGCGAGTCACAAATATATAATGCAACTGTCAAATACAAATCACAGTCAACAAATATGTGCATACAGTTTCACAAACTTATGTCAAAAACCGAAAACAAATAATTATTTGCTAACAAAATTAGCAAAATAAAAAGATTCAAATAAATGTAAGTTTTTTTTAATTTTCAAACATGTTTTTGTGAATGTCATAGCATTTGTCACCTGCATTTTACAGATTTGTGACTTGCATTACATTTGTGAGCGGCCTTACATATTTGTGAGCTGCTCCACAAATTTGTGAGTACGTGAGTCGCATTTTACGGATCAGTTGGTCACGCAATCCAGATTAGGACCTCCTTAGTTCTGGTTATGCTTAGTCTCCAGAAACCATATATGTTTAAAAATTACTTTCAAAATAACAGCTCATAATTACTTGTATAAATAAAGTGTTGGATAATAAATAATAAAGACAAACATTGACTTTGAACAAGACGTCAAGTGAACACGGTCAAATGAGAGTTTAAACTTTCAATCACCCAGCTACCAAATTGTATATCGCCCGTCTGTCTACTCTGTCAAGTCACCTAATAGACAACGCAATCTATACCAATCTACATGAATAACTATTAGCCTAACAGTTAAAAATATGTAGATCTAACAAGGCTTAAATGAGCTAACCAGCTAATATTATGTTACTGCATGCCAGAGGTAGTTAACAAAAAGCAACACGCTAGCTGTACATTGAGCAAAGCTTACTACTGTAGCTACCAAACGTAGTTAATAGTGTTAATACCAACATTATTGTCTGAATGCTCCCCTTGGTGCTTCACTACATGTACTGACAGACTAGGAAGAAACACTAATGTTACTTCATACCCCATCTTTCACAATTCTCTTTCATCATTGAGATTACGTGTACAGCCTGAAACATTTTTGTCAAATGTGTGTTTGTCATCAACAATTTAAGGAATCAAATAGATGGAGGCCAACTGATAAGGGGCAAGACTGCTTAGCAAAAGACAGTTTGGATAAGACCATGCATAACACCATTTTTAAAATTGTTTGCTTCCTTACAACCAAAGGCTTGTGTACAGTATTTTTCCAAACACCCAAGAGAGATAATAATAATCAGGCAGGTGAAGCAAAGGAGAAATGTCCTTCAAGAGAATGTGCAACCAGACAATGTCCCATTGGTGGTAATCCAGGAGAGGCAGCTGCAGTCTCAGGCCTACAGGTAGAGCCCTTCACTGTGATTTGAATAAATCTATACCTTAACCAGACCTTACCTGGAGATATTTTGCATTAGGGAAATAAGTCCATCATTTGTGTTATTACAACAATTTCCTCTCAAACAGATGTTCCAAAAATATAGCTGTCATATTCTGGGTATGTAAGGTTGTGTTATACCACAGGGTCTGAATCTCAGTCTAGTGATCAGTTTAATGCCTTTCAGAATTTAGGTTACTGTTCTCTGGGGTAAAAATATCTTAAATACACAATGTATCTTCAGGGGCACACATATGGGCCTCTATTTTAACTCTAATGTACAGTGCAGTGAAAAGGTATTTGCCCCCTTACTGATTTCTTCTATTATTGCATGTTTGTCACACTGAATTGTTTCAGATCTTCAAACAAAATGTAATAGAAGTCAAAGAAAACCCAAGTAAACACAACAGTGTGTTTAAATTATCTTTTTATTTTCTAAGGGAAAAAAGGTGTCCAACACACACTGGCCCTGTATGAAAGTTCTTATTAGAATTTTCAAAAGGATTTAGATTTAGATCTTTGTTTTAATGTTTAAGTAAAACCTTCATAAAAAGTATAACATAAATAGTTTTGTTTGTGAGAACTTCTCAGGTAAAACTTTCACAAGGTCTCACCAAAAATGTCCTTTGTGCACAATAAACAAATTACATAAATAAGATGTATAATAAACAACAGTTTACTATGAGTGTACTATGAGTGAGAATTACTGTCATTAATCATGTATTGTAGAAGTAGTTAGGATCCTGTAAGCGACATCAGTGTAGTCAGAGCTATGGTAATCATGTATTGTATATGGGAAGGTTGCTGATCTGGTCAAGCATAATATTTACTACTCTTATGTGTATGGGACTGTGGTCTGAGAGGAAGGTCATGATGGATAAGACAAGAGGGGCTAGATGTGAACTTCCTGTTCTCTGGGACAAAGCACTGGTGTTGCATTAAACGTTATCCTAACCTTTATGACGCACATGATTGGAGAGCACTGTGAGCACTTGTGGACATAAACCTGGGTCTTCCGTGGGTCAAACCAATTTCTGAACTATTACCAAAAATATATCACTTGGGTTGAGAGGCAGTGCTATACAGTCACTATGTCCTTGAATAATGTCTGCTACATTAAAAAAAATACATATTTCACAAATCGATTACTTTAACTCTGAAATCAGATAATGCGATGGAACTTTGATAATTGCACTGAAATCTCATCTTAAATAAGGCGTTGCCTCCAGTGCACATGCAGTGTTGCAGTCTGACCTACTGCTCTTTCAGGAAAAACTGTTGTATCTTTCCCTATAACATTTCTGATGGCTACGCTGACTGTGGGTCTTTACATTATAATTAAACAACATGTTGCACATGCTGAACTGCTGCCATGCATACAGTATGTCACCGCCAAAAGACTAAGGTCCCACTGGGTCAACAGCGGCTACTAGTCCTGCAAACTCCTCAGCTGTCAACGGGCACTCTGTGATTGGCATTACAACGCCAGTGGTTGTGTCAGTAGGGAGACCACTGCTCTCCCAGTCAATATGGGGGATGTTCCAGTCCTGCAATGTGTAGACATATGTTTTCTGTCTATTCTGATGGCCTTGTTCTTCATTAAATTGCATTTGGCTAAACATCCTTGTTCATCCTATTCATCTGTTGTAACATTTTACTATTTTGCACACCTGAATGAACAATATATAGAGTGCAAATTAACAACATAGAATAACTACAGTATTAATTATCTTAAATAATAATTTAATGTGAGTTCAATGTCAGTTCCTCAGCACCTTTTGGGGTGCGGAGATCTGCTCCTGGCCCAGGCGAGGGATAAAACAATGTTTACAGTTTTCGGGGTAATACCTTTGCATTGGCCAGCAGCAAATCTCTTTTTTCCCCGTGGTTGATCATGCCTAAAAAGTGTAGGAAATGACCTGGACATGAAGATGATAAAAAAAGTTAAATAACATGGATTAACATTCACACACAAAACATTCACCTTGTCATGTCCTGCTCAACAGTCGGTGTTAACTGGTGTTGAGGTTTTGGGGATGGACTGAGGTTTTGGGGATGGACCGAGGTTTTGGGGATGGCTGACAGTCTGCTGCTGGCTGCTCCTCTTGGTTTAATAGAGAAAGGAGGTTTTGAATAGGCAGACTCAATGGCATCAGGTGCCTTAAGAAAACACGTAAATTAGGATAATTAAGGAAATTAACATCTGCTGTCTCAAGAGTTAAATAAATTTAGCATGCTAGGAAGTTTAACATGTTAGTTACATGTGTAACAAGATCACAGACAAAGCTATTGCCATGGGTGTAATCAATACTCTTAACTGCTATGAACCAGGTGCCCCTAATTGAGTATTTTTATTTAGTAGTGCGATTGGCTTCCAGCCCTTTCATAATCCTTTCATCAATGGTTTCAGGTTCATTTGAAGGTAAGATTAACAAATATTAATGTTGGAAAAATTTGTACAAGTAGTACTTGCACCACAACCATTATTATTGATGAATCTTGTGATCTGGACCAGACAAGTGATGCATTTCAGTATGAAATTAAATGTGCAAACTATAATTTATTATATCCAAATACACTAGTAATTGTATTAGTTAGACACAGTAGAACATTTATAATGAAAAATGTGGTTGGTGTTAGCCAAATCAACTCTGAGATGAAGCTTGCAAAAATCACATCCCATTTTCAATCCACTCCACATGGTAATTGTAGTTAGCTAGTAAACTAGGCAAGATAGCACGTCTTAGAGCCACTACGTGGGAATCGTAGTTAGGCACTGTCAACGTAATTATTACAGCACATTTTCTATCCAAGCCCGTGGTAATAGCTACATGTAGTGACTTACTTAACGAGGGTCGGTGTAACAGTAATAATCTTAGCACGGTTTTCATTCAATCCACACTGTTATTTAAATTAGGGTTGGTATAATATAATCTGATCACATATCTAAAACAATCCATGTGGATTGCTTTTTTGGTAGGGTTGGTACTGTATAATACTTAAGTAGCCTAAATTTTCGATCCACTGCATGTGATAATTGCAGTTAAATTGTTAGCTAGGGTTGGTATCATAGTTTAGTTTCACCTCCGATGTTACGTATTATGCACACGTTACAGTCTTGTCAAGTCATTTTTGAAAGCTACCTGGCTTTCACTGTGAAGAACCTAGCTTCATTAGCATCTGCAATTAAAGGCAGTGACATCTTTATCTCACCTAGATGACACTGTCTACCAATTTACTTAATTGAGTACTGTAGATCGTCTGGCAATATTTAATTAGTTAACTGGGTATTTGAAACTTGAAACTCACCTCAGACCGAGTTCCTTCTGACATGTTCAAAGTAAATGTGAAATGATTTTGCAGGGAAAGCGTGGAGGTGTTCGCGGAAAGAAAACAGTCTTGATCATTCAAAATAAAGGTCGACAATTTGTGCTGTAGAAATCAATAAAATTCAAATGATAAATTTTTCACACAGGGCCAGTCGGTGTTGGATACATTTCTTCTCTCAGAAAATAAAATGATAATTTAAACAATTTTGGTTTACTAGGATTTTCTTTGATTTATATTACATTTTGTTTGAAGATCTGAAACAATTCTGGGTGACAAAAATGCAATAATAGAGGAAATCAGTAAGGGGACAAATACCTTTTCACTGCATTGTACATTAGAATTAAAACAGAGCCCCATGTGTGTGCCCCTGAAGATAAGTTGTGTATTTAAGATATTTTTACCCCAGAGAACAGTAACCTAAATTATGAAAGGCATTAAACTGATCACTAGGCAGAGATTCAGGCCCTGTGGTATAACAATCTTACATACCCAGAATATGACAAAGCCATATTTTTGGGACATGTGTTTGAGAGAGAGGAAAATGTTGTAATAACACAAATGATGGACTCATTATGCTAATAATGCAAACTATCTCAAGGTAAGGTCTGGTTAAAGTATAGATTTATTCAAATCACATTGAAGGGTTCTACCTGTAGGCCTGAGACTGCAGCTGCCCCCCCTGGATTACCACCAATGGGACATTGTGCAACCAGACATTCTCTTGAAGGACATTTCTCCTTTGCTTCACCTGCCTGATTGTTATTATCTCTCTTGGGTGTTTGGAAAAACAATGTACAGAAGCCTTTGGTTGTAAGGAAGCAAACAATTTTAAAAATGGTGTTATGCATGGTCTTATCCAAACTATGTCTTTTGCTAAGCAGTCTTGCCCCTTATCAGTTGGCCTCCGTCTATTTGATTCCTTAAATTGTTGATGACAAACACACATTTGACAAAATGTTGCAGGCTGTACACGTAATCTCAATGATGAAAGAGAATTGTGAATGATGGGGTGTGAAGTAACATTAGTGCTTCTTGCTAGTCTGCCAGTACATGTGGTGAAGCACCAAGGGGAGCATTCAGACAATAATATTGGTATTAACACTATTAACTACTGTAAAAGGACGTTTGGTAGCTACAGTAATAAGCTTTGCGCAATGTACAGCTAGCGTGTTGCTTTTTGTTAACCACCTCTGGCATGCAGTAACATAATATTAGCTGGTTAGCTCATCTCAGCCTTGTTAGATCAATGTATTTTTAACTGTTAGGCTAATAGTTGTTCATGTAGACTGGTATAGATTGCGTTGTCTATTAGGTGACTTGGCAGAGTAGAGAGACGTGCAATACACAATTTGGTAGCTGGGTGACTGAAAGTTTAAACTCTCATTTGACAGTGTTCACTTCCTCAAAGTCAATTTTCATCTTTATTGTTTCAAAATAAAGGTCCACACAATGCTGTGAGCTGTAGATATCAACAACATACAGCCTAAAATGATGCTGAATTGTATACTGTGTAAACATAAATCATATTTATTATCCAACACTTCATTTATACAAGTAATTATGAGCTTTGTTATTTTGAAAGTACATTTTAGACATATGGTTTCAGGAGACTAAGCATTACCAGAACTAAGGAGGTCCTAATCTGGATTCCGTGAAGAACTGATCCCTAAAATGCGACTCACAAATATGTACCCGTACTCACAAATATGTGGAGCAACTCACAAATATGTAAGGCCACTCACAATTGTAATGCAAGGCACAAATCTGTAAAATGCAGGTGACAAATGCTATGACATTCACAAAAACATGTTTGAAAATAAAAGAAATGTTACATTTATTTGCCAATCCTACTTAGTTTTTGACATGTTTGTGAAACTGTATGCACATATTTGTTGACTGATTTGTATTTGACAGTTGCATTATATATTTGTGACTCGCTACTTACAAGTTTACAACATTTTGAGAGAAATCCATCTCCATATGTTATGTAGAATTTTTTTTATATATGGTTTGTTGTGTGGTACAGGATGTGTCTGTCACTGAGACTCATTTTGCAGGTAACAGGGTTGTGTGTGTAGAACGATCATTAATGCACTAAACCAAATACTGATAGTATATACTAATAGTTCATACTAACTAGTTCAGTGACACAGTAAAAAATAAAGTATAATCCAACCGAAGTCAAAAGCATAGTGTAACAAATCGTTTAAACTCTAAAACAAAAACGCTTTCAGGATGAGTTGGTAAATCCAAAGACGTGTAGTGCACATCACGTGATCAAAAAGTGAGGGAGCTCATGGACAGTGTAAAACAAGGAGTAACGTCACCGGAGTGGACAACGATTTAAACAAATGCCCGTGGTAACGACTGCGAATCCGTAGTCAACAAGGCCAACGACATAAACTTACGGGGAATGCGATACCAAATGCACATTGTAACGACAAAACAGACGACATGCACAACGACATCAACTATTTGAACAAAAACATAGGCATAACAGTGGACATATTTTTGGCTTAAATGGTACCTCATACAATTTTGCCCAGTCATCCATTCATGCTTTTAAACCAAACCGTGGCTGAACCGTAGCGTGAGTTCTGAACTGTGAAACGCACCGAACCGTAATTTCCCTACTGTAAACACGGCCGTTCAGCCGATGCTGATCTATTTTCCTTTTGATTTGTTTGTTTTGTTAATTGTATGTAGCTATTGATGCTTGCAGCCTGCTTGTCCTCAAGTTCTGTTTCACTTTAGCACGAAAGCGGGTTACCATTTCAGCGTGAGAAATTTGTTTTAGCCTACTGCAACTTGCACAATGCAAAACAATGTTTTTGATCTACAGTAAGTATGTTCGAAGATACATTTCATGAAGTTAAATTATGACGGTTGGAATGAATAATCTGACACATTCATATCCACGTTTCGAGTATAACTTGAAACAACTTACCACACTTAGAACTCCTTGTTCAGTAACTGAACGAGAATGTCAGGAGTTCCCCACGTGTCCTTAGATCTTATTGGCTTCCGTCCTGTAGTAGATCACATGAGCGCTAGTGATGGGCAACCGAAACATTCTGAAAGCTTTGAGGCTTGCGTCGGAAAAGCAGTTTATTGCTTAAAGCTTTTAAACACAGTGCACAGTAGTACTTGTCAGAAATACACATTAACTGTTAAATGTATTTTCCCCTACTATTGGATAAAAGAAAGGTACAATATATATAGGTAACGCACTGCGGAAGTACCGCTCCTATTCATTTTCAATGACATTACATGTCCATGATACATCTACAAGCCTCAAATTGACGCGAGACGCCTTGTATAGAATTGTGGGACATTCTACCAGAAACGTACATTATCTGTCCTTGAATTGCTACAGTTAATAAAAAGTATTTAATCCAAAAATGTCTAAAACTAACTAGATGGTTGATTTCGGTGAGTTGTTCTGTAAAGGTATGTCATGCATTAGGTTCTCAGATGTTTTTGTCTTTATTAAAAACACTTTTGAAAATTACAAAACCTGAAAAATGGCCTGTCCTCAGCCAAATTGGAGCTACATCTTTCATAGTTTTGTTATGCAAAAACTGTTATTTAGTTATAAAAAAAACACCATTAATAACAAGTTTAAGTCGTTATCATTCACACCAATTGATTAAAAACATGAAATTATACATAAATTCCACAAACTGTTTTACAACTGTCCCCGTGTTTTCAGTCAGTCCTGTCACGTTTACATAAAAACTACATACAATTTGTGCAATACACCTTTAAGGTTGTGACTCAGAGGAAGTGACATAATTTGACTGGGGTGAAGCTGACACTGATCAAGGGTCAGTTCTGTCATTGAATTGTATGATTTTAAGCTTGTTTTTGTATGTTTTTTTAGGAGGACAGCTAAAGTGTCAAGCCCTGTCACTGTAAAATACCACAGAAAATAATGAAAATGTTTTAAATCCAAAACATGTCGAAAAAGGTTATTGAAATCCATTCCTTGCATGATAACAGTTTTTATGCTAGCATGCTAGCAGGCTGAACAATGGCAGTTAAAATGGCTGGGCGTCAGGCCCTGTCACATCAGGCCCTGTCACATCCCTGTGTGACTGGGCCTTACAAATGAATGACATTGTTCTTTGTTATTACCTTTATTGCATATAATGTATTTAACGTATGCCATAGTAAAACATTATTTGAATTAATAGACATTACACTGTAAATCAGCTTTTTATGGATAAGCTTTTTATGCTCATAGACAATTATTTTGAATTTGGTCCCTGTTTTACCTAGGCCTATGTAGCACTGCTTTTGAAGTTGCACTATGTATATTAACGGTATTTCAACACATATATAGATATAATTGTCATTTATATTAGCTTTGAGTAATGATGACTAATTATTTCAATTCATACAGATTGTAGTTAGATGGCTCCAGTTAGTGCAGCTGAGAGACAAAGACAATGTCGGGCACGACGAAATGCAGACCTGGAGAGAAAGGAGAAACATCTTCAGAAAGAAAGGGAAAGATGGAGGAAGAAAAAGGATAGAAGGAAAAGTATTCATCAGTTGAATGAGCGAGACAAAAGAAAGAGGCGCAAATTATGGAGAGGGCATCAGAGAACATCTAGGCTTAAGAAAAAGGCAGCAGTTCCACTGCCAGGGCCAGGGCCTTCAAGGTTAGAAAGGACTACCATCACTGTATCACAGTAAATTGTACTTTATACATTATGAAGTCATATTTCCATAGAACTACACAGTGACTGAATAGAGTAGTGTAACCTTTTAATGGTTGTGTGACCTTTGTGCCCTTTTAGTTTATGTTTATTGTTATTGTATCTGGCCATGTTAGTTTTAAATAGAATTTTAATAAATTGTTAAATGAAATACGTTTTTATATTGAAATAAAATGAAATAAGTTTTCTGAATTAAAAAGATGTTTGGACTATCGGTTATGAGTCATATTCTAATGAATTAGGGTCCTTATATGTCTTTGGCTGAACTTTGCCATATAGTCTAATATTAGATTAACATTAAAATAATAATTTAAAATAGGAATTCTTACCAGAACTTTAAGAAGACAAAACGTAACTTTTTCTGCATCAACGAAATCCATAAAGTCAGTCCTGTCACGCCACGGTCAGTCCTGTCACAGTAAATTCTGATATAAAAATTTACTATTTGAGAATATTATTGAATAATTCATCTCTTTAACTGTGTAGGTGAAGGTGGGGGTATATATCCACCACTGTTTTTGTAAAAATCTCCTATGTACTGCTAGTGTTTTTACAACTATGAGTGCCTGGAGGGTATTCTGTGCTTACCATCCACTACAGTTGACCAAAAAGTTGCTTATATTTCTTATAGGAATTACAAAACCATGTTAGATACAATCAGAGACATGTGACCATTAAGGAAATGCTATTTATAGCAAAGAAATTCATTAGGAAATAATTCTAACATAAAGAAATTTGTCTGTGACAGGGCCTGACATTTTAGGGGTGAAATGCACATAAACATTTATTTTATTCAATCATAAAAACATGCTGAGATGGCATGGTATGTGTTTCTCATAGTTTAACATGTCCTCCATATGACTCTACGTTCAGATTCAAGAATAAGATCATTTTCCCCCAAGGATTTTTAGAAGTGGAAATGTACGTTTCTGGTAGAATGTCCCTTGTATCGAAGCGTGTTCCTCTGGGTCTATTGTGAAAATGGGACAAGCAAAATTGGACTATATTTTTGGAGTTGAGGTAGTTCAAATGTGCAGGGGAGATAGGATTAAAAAAAAACACAGATTTTTCATGGGCCAAATAATAATAGGCTAACTATGCAATTATGAAGAAAAAGTAAATAAACCAGATATTCAGTTTTATGTCATATTTAATACAGTAATCCACAAATATAGCCTACTTTAAGTTGTTTATGTAGCTAGCGTTACAGCTAGATAGTAAAAAAGTGAAATATTGTTGAACTTAGCTAGGTAGCGACTCTTTTACTTTCGGAAATCGTATGTGAACTTCATCCTTTTACTGCTTCCAGTTTCTTTTTCAATCTTTAATTTGTTTCTAAAGTCCAAAAATTAAACTTAGCAAGTTAGCAGGGTATTTACTAATCTTTCTCACTCTGGATACTGTAATGACTGTACAGACTTCCATTTGTTTCTTTTTAATTGATGCGTAATTTTTTCCTGCAGTTTGATCGGTCTGTCTAATTTCGCGCATCTTCGGCTGCCTGTCATCACGCACTCACTGGTCAGAGCGCATTCTGGGACGTTCGTAAATTCACAATACTGTAAATGTGTAATTTACACACCACTCACCCCATTTTTTCTTCAGAAACAGTATGGAACCATTTTACATTTAGATGTTTTATTGTTCAAGCGCTTTTAAAAATTACGAATTGTCATGTGTGATATTGTAGGCTACAACAGTGACATCAGCAAAAGAAAATATGCCCTCAGCAAAGGCCTCTTCTAGGTCTTTGTGTCCTTGACATCGAACAGTCCAAGAAGAAAAGCATCAGCCTCCAGTAGAGTTGTGTCGGTGTTCGCCCCGAGGAATCGAGATGTGAGCTCCAGGTCCTCAAGACGCAGACGCACCTTGATCCCTCTCTGGTACCTCTCTCCATACACGGTTGGACGTTTACATACACAATGAAACTTGCCGCCAAAGTCAATATATAAATCGTCTTTGATTATGTGAAAAATCTTCCCTATTACAATTTTGTCTTTTGCTGGCCCCATCTGCAAAAGTGGAGAATGTCGTACCAACGACGCAAATGACTTCACATCTCTTGTTGAGCGAAGTCTGACGGCAGTCTGATGTTGTTTCTGCTGAAGGTCTGTGTGTTGGTCATATGCTGCAGCGAAGCCACGTTTCGTCTTAAGGGCAGCTGATTCTCCTCTCGGTGGCTCGCCACTATCGGTACTGTGTAGTGACTGGCGAACATAAATTACTCGCACTGGAAACATACGAGTGCCATTCCTAAAGCCCGAAACAACCTTGCATAAAGCTGCCATGTTGGTGATTCCGCCGCAAAGGATTTTGGGTGGTGCGTTAAATTATGTGAGTGGTATCCAGAATCCCTGATCGTCCTCATGTTCCAATGCGCGTGCGTTAGATGTCGCCCAATCATAATTCAGCAGCGGTTTATTGATGTAGAACCAAGGGACAAACTCCGAGGCTGAAAAATGAAGCCTACCCGTAAGTGCCAAAAACTGCAATTAATCGAATGGCCACTTGAGGCTAGCTGTAAAAGGGAGCAATCTCCATAGATCTGTATGGCAAAATGCCCAACTTTACAGCAGAAATAAACAGGTTTACAGCCTGGTTAAAAAAAAAATATTTGTATATTGCTTATTTCCCCCTTTTTGACAACTGGGGGGGGGGTTATTTTTGTAATAACTCATCCGACATTAATGGCCAGAGACAATAGAGAAAGAATGTACACATTATTTTCTTAACCTTACCTTAGACTTCCTGATTATACACAGCATCAGCATATTTAGTGTGATGACAAAAGTTTTTGGTCATTTGAAACCATTGTACAGCGTGGTTTTATTAACCAATCAAAATGTACATCATGGGTAGGATGAGCGTGAAATACATGTATTAAAAAAGCTACATTTCTAAAATATAAATTATAAATAAATATGATAAAAAAACACAGCATATCAAACACTTTTCTGACTTCAGTTCAAGTTTTTTATATGTTATCAATTAAGCAAACATGGGCAAAACAAAACTAGACAATGACACATTTATTCAGGCTTTTAACTTCACGAAGTGATAAGGGGTACAAACAAAATTGACACAGATAAGAAAATAACTTGAATAATATATTTACAGTTTTATCAACATTCAGAGCACAAACAGCGTATAAAGAGTTTATAGAAAACATATACAATAGTATAGAACAGATGTGTCACATGAAACTTATCACAGTATCAACAGGTGGTACGGAAAATGACAGAGCTGTGGTTTTTCAGACCATATACCTTTGTGTGCATATATTTTGCAGCGCCTATACTGTGGTATATGTTGTATATAGCCTACTATAAACCCTGCGTACTGTAAATGTCATTAGGTTGTATTTTAAATAACGTAACCACTCAGCACACATAACAATCAGTATGGTATATAAATAAATCAAAATCAGCTTGGTCATGTGGTGGTCCAAATGAAGCTGGCAAGTTTATTTATTTAAGATGGATACATGCACATTGCATATGCCAGCATTTTGTTGTATTTGCTTTAAGTCTAAACACACTGTAGATTCTAGAGTGTCAACAAGAATGCTGAGACGTCAGGACATCATTCCATGTTGTCTGAACTTCGGTTGAAGTAGTTGTACAATGTAGAGCTTAACCAGGAGCAATTGTCGTTATCATCTAGGCAAAGAAAGAAACAATGAAATTACTATGCGAGAGCTACAAGTGAAACTATGACAACATAGGATGGCTGGCTGGATAGCTGGCTAGCTAACAAACTACTTTGACAAGGATAACAAATCCGGCTGAGAGAGTGACACGTGTGTCACTACAGTGTCGCTACTCTATCTAGTGTAATGAAGCCTATACCCGGTTAACTAGCTAGTAGCGTAGTGATAAAATGCTAGATTTTAATCAGGCAACAAAACAAACAATTATCTCAGTCAAGCATACAAATAGCTAGTTGGTTACAGTAGATATCAAGCCAGTTCTTCAAGTAACATTTTTATAAACAGTGTCGTGGAAATCACTAATGGGAAAGGCACAGAGACTGCAGTAAAGCTTTATTCAAGATTTGCAAACCTGGAGCAGTTAACAACACCCACTGCAGAGTCAGGTCAAAGGCTCTCCTTTGAAGGTGGAGTTCAGGCCTATATACATTCAGTACAGCCCACTGTGTCCCCCTCCTATGCAATCAGTATGGTTAGTCTATATGTCTAACCAGCTTCTCTGCGATCTTCGGCTTACAAAGATAAGATATTTACAACCCTTGAGAAGTATAGCCAAAACTATAGCTATCTGTTGTAGGCACATCCTGTACAAGTGAGCAGAGCTGAAACACACAATGGCCTTACTAAATTACTGCATTATACTTAGTATAAGCAATATGATTTTATTGTACTATGGAATAAGAACATTTCTACCACAACAGCTTACCAGTGTTCTGCATAGTTTCTGTTTTCACCAGGACTTCAGGAATGATCACACTTCGTAACTCTCGAACCAAGACCTGACGTAAGACTAAAGGCAAATGCCTGATTGGCTGGAGCACAGGCCAAGATGGTGTAAAGAAAGCTAGCGAAGAGATAACCCTATTAGCCTCATTGGATTGCATGTACAAATCCTTTTTGCAAATATAACCAAACGCATCTGTGTAGGATCCGCGGACACCGCAGAGAGCCGCAAAGGCCCGCATAGCCAGGCCACATAGGCAACGCACACCAGCTCAAAAATCTAACCCTTTTACTAGTACAAGAATTGGAGGAAATATATAACGTCACACTCAAGGTCTATCGAGACAATATAAGAAACAATTTATGAGTTACATTGTGGCCAGTGGCATGGCCGGAGTAAAATGCCAGCAACAATTGCAAATACACAGTGCCCCTTTCTTTGCGTATAATCACTCTATAGAGTCTCCTGAACATTTCCTACAATACATTCACTGCGGCGTATAGAATATTTTTTGCCGGATCATTTAAGCGGAGCCAGCCAAGAAGAGCGAATGTCTCTTACTGAGTGAGTGAGTGACTGACTGACTGACTGACTGACCCTTGTTAAATAGCGTAGTGGTTAGAGAAGTGAACCTGTGAACTATAGGTCCCGCGTTTGTATCTCCTCGCAGGCGAAGCAAAGTATGCATTATGAATTATTCCGTATAGACGAAAACTTCGCTGGCTAAAACCTTCAGTATCTGCATTATAGTAAGCCTGAAATAAAACTGTTTATGGTTATATTGCGACTGTTTTTGGCATGGAAAAATTCATCTTCAGTCTCACTATAAATTGCTCAATTCTTATGATTATTCCTAGGAAGTTAGTAGATACTAGTAAGCCTATTACTGGCTAATATGAAATGAAAGAAAAAAGTATGTTGTTTTGCCATGAAAGAAAAAAACACGTTCTTATGCCATGAAATGAAATAGCTTTGGCAGACTCGCTAGCAATTGCTCAATTCTTATGACTATTCCAGTAAGTTAGTAGATACCGGTAAAGCTTATTACTGGCTAATACGCTGTTAAAACAGCCAGTAGCAAACGCCATACATAGATGCTATTTGTGGTGAAGGTAAACTTATTAAGAAACGTTAGTCAGTTTAACTGCATCAATGTCATTCACGAATGGCCAATTAACAGCTCGAATGGCACAAATGGCAAATTTACAGCTCTGTGGTGTAGTGGTTAATGACACAGCTTTTCACGTGGGCGACCCGGGTTCGAATCTCGAAAGGGCAACACTTTCTATTGCGGGCCGGCAGAACTAGGCTTGCCTGGTTTCTTGTTTCTGTATGAGTCAATATATATTTCATATCCATTGAGTTACATTGTGGCCAAAGGCATAGGTGGAGTAAAATGCTAGCAACAATTGCAAATACACAGTGCCCCTTGATTTTTTTGCATATAATCACTCTATCCACTCTCCTGAACATTTCCTACAATACATTCACTGCGGCATATAGAATAGTTTTTTCTGTACAGGGCAATATGTATTTCATATCCATTGAGTTACATTGTGGCCAATGGCATGGGCGGAGTAAAATGCCAGCAACAATTGCAAATACATAGTGCCTCTTGATTTTTTTGCATATATATTCACTCTATCCACTCTCCTGAACATTTCCTACAATACATTCACTGCGGCGTATAGAATAGTTTTTTCTGTATGAGTCAATATGTATTTCATATCCATTGATTTACATTGTGGCTAATGGCATGGGCTGAGTAAAATGCCAGCAACAATTGCAAATACACAGTGCCCCTTGACTTTTTTGTATATAGTCACTCTGTCCACTCTCCTGAACTTTTCCTACAATACATTCACTGCAGCGTATAGAACAGTTTTTTTCTGTACAGGGCAATATGTACATGTACAGTCTATTATAGTGTTTTGCATTGGGGCCTAAAGAGGGTGTGGAAAATATTGTGTTGCTAGATGTAGCACACCATTCTCCATGATTAGACAGGTGTGTCTTACTCTACACACTCTCTTGAACATTTCCTACCTTACTTTCTCTGTGGAATATTCAATAGTTTATGAGCTATGAGGCAATATGTATTCCATATTCAGTCATTGGCATTGTCTGAATTTTGTCCATGGAACGTGTTTTAATACCCAATTTTTATTGAAATTACACTTAAATATGATCAAATATGAATTTTTGTAAATGTTTTGAGAGGTACATTTTCTTAAACAATGAATAAACTCAATTTATGTGAGTTTTGAAGTAATATGTTGGTCTCCATTATTTTGAAAATTTCCTAATTTTCGTGACCCGGAAGTGTTTCTTTAATGTTGCTCACAAGATGCTGATGAACTTTTGATAGTATAGGAGAAATTCTGGGCGAAGAGCCAGCTACTTGCCAGAAAAGGTAGAAGCTGATGAGGGACAAATATGTAAGAATAAAGAACAAACTGAAGAGTAAAAGTGGCGATGCAGGAGGGAAAAAAGTACCAATATCAATATTGCTGCCATAATTGTATCTGTAGAAACAGACGTTTTATGTAAAGTTAGTTTGGCTAGCTAACAATAATATTACTATTTTGCCATGCTACTTTCTCTGCATTTTAAATAATAAGTTCTATGTAGTCTGCTCTTTTCACTGTTTGCAATACTTTTTTACACTTACATTTGTACATACAAATATTTAACCAAATAAAAAGAGGTTTTCTTTAAATGTGTATGTCAATAATTCACTGAGAGTTCAGTAGGCCAGCCCTCAGCACCGTATCCTGCCATGGCACATGAAAAACCTCATCAGGTCATTGTGACCTGCGACTCCAACAGCAGCCCGAAAGGCTTTCCCTGCGTCAGCCAAGGAGTCTCCCTCTGTGACCTGTCTTCTCCACTCTCTTGGCTGTGCCTCGCCATTGTTCAAAAGAGAGTCTGTGAAATTAGGTGGCATATTCATTGTTGCAGGTGTGTTGGCAGCATCTGTATAGGCCAGATAGTTGTGCAGTGCAGCACAGGCCTTCACAACATGTGTACATTTGTCTGGTAGGAATTCCAACGGTCTGCCTAGAATTCTCCACCTTGCGACCATCATACCAAATTAGTTCTCAATCACACGTCTGGCCCGTGAATGTTGATAGTTGTAGATCCTCTTGCTTTTGTCCAGATTGGCACCTAGTAAAGCAGAATATACATTGAAATTTAAAGTAACATGAAAAACCCACTGACTAACTGCATTTTGTTTTACTGTACTTGTACTGTTCAATGACAAAGTTGAATCTATTATCATTGAACAAGTACAGCACAAAGAAATGCAGTTTGCGTCTAACCAGAAGTGCAAATAGAGGAGGGCAAACAATTTACAAGTATTAATGTACAAGGGGTATGTATAGATGTGCAATTAATGCAAATGCAATACATATGGCAATTCTAAATGTGCAATGGAAGTAAATAAAAGGCAGAACATTTACAAGTATTAAGTATATTACCCTAACTCTATTATTAATCTAATATATTATCTGCTTATGATTAAACCCTCCAAATATTTTCAGAATATCAATAACCAATTGCTTACTTTGAAAGGGCTTCATCAGATTTACATGCAATGGAAAAGCAGCATCTCCAATGATGACATTGGGGATGGTGACTCCTATCCCAGGAAGGTTTGCAGGTGGAGGGATAGCAACTGTCCCCTGAAGCAGGATTGCGTGAAGTGGGTGGCTTGATGTGTAATAAAAGGTTTCAAGCAATGCTGGAGATCGTTGAAACGATTAGCCAACATGCTAAAATATTTTAAATACACCTCTTCGTCCAGCTTACGCATCTGCTGAACAAGCACACTGTATTCTAGCTAGATAGCTATTATATTGTTTACCAATTATACAGATACTTCTTGTGTGAAGTTTTCCTGCCCTACAAGCGAACAAACCAGGTTCCAAGCATCTACTCTCTTTCCTTCCTCCTCTTCATTTAATTTTACTAGTTCTCTCAAACGCGCTATTCCAGAAACCGTCTTCCCCGATCTAGCTAGTTAGCTACCTATTATATTGTTTACCAGCTATAGTTATTTCTTTTGTGAAGCTTTCCTGATCTACAAGCGAACAAACCAACATTTTGCGCGACATTGCCACCTAGTGCTAAGAAGTGTAATGGCTATCTACACATCAAGGCCTCACAACTATACATGCTGAGCGTGTCTCTGTACGCACGCACATGACATTAACAACGCAGACCCACAGAAGCATAAATCAGGCTTGACTCATCATTGTCACTGATCAGGCCTACCACCGTGGTTTCGTCTGCGAACTTGACGATAATGTTGGAGCTGCGTACAGGAACGCATTTGAGGGTGAAGAGGGAGTACAAGAGAGGGCTCAGCACGCAGCCTTGTGGAAGACCAATGTTCAGTATCAGGGTGGAGGAGGTGAAGTTGTCTAACCTGACAGCCTGGGGTCTGTTCGTTAGGAAGTCCAAAGTCCAGTTACAGAGAGGAGGGCTGATCCCTAGGTCATGGAGTTTGTTGACCAGCCTAGAGGGGATGACGGTGTTGAATGCTGAGATAAAGTCTATGAACAGCATTCTCCCATAAGTGTTGGTTTTGTCCGGGTGGGTCAAGGCAGAGTGTAAAGTTGTGGAGATGGTGTCCATCCAGTGTTGAGGGAGGCAGGACTTGAGGTGGGCCAGAACTAGTCTTTTGAAGCAATTCATGATCGTGGGGGTGAGTGCGACAGGTCGGAAGTCATTCAGGCTAGACGCAGACGACTGCTTCGGCACTGGCACAATGGTTGTGGTCTTGAAGCACGTGGGGACCACCAGCTGGGCTAGTGACAGGTTCAAAATGTCAGTGAAGACCTCAGCCAGCACCCTAGCACATGCCCTGAGCACATGCCTGGGGACGTTATCAGGACTCCACCATGCCATGTGCACTAATGCACGCCCATACCATCTCGGAAGCTGGCTTTTGAATTGTGCGCTGATAACAAGCCAGATGGTCCCTCTCCTCTTTAGTCCAGAGGACGTTGCGTCCATGATTCTCAAAATTAATTTTGGATGTTGATTAGTCAGACCACAGGACATTTTTCTCACCTTTAGTGAGCTCAGGCCCAGAGAAGGCAGCAGCGTTTTTTAGATATGGTTTCTTCTTTGCATGGTAGAGTTTTAACTTGCATTTGTGGATGCAGCGACAAACTGTGTTCACAGACAGTGGTTTTTGGAAGTGTTACTGAGCCCATGCAGTGATTTCCATTACAGAATCGTGTCTGTTTTTAATGCAGTGTCGCCTGAGGGCCCGAAGATCACAGCCGTCCAATATTGGTTTTCGGCTTTGTCCCTTGTGGACAGTGGGACAGTGTCGATTTCATCCTCTCCGGGATGCTCTTTTTATTCCCAATCATGTTACTGACCTGTTGCCAATTAGTTTGTTTTTTTAGCATTACACAACTTTTCCAGTCTTATGTTGACCCTGTCCCTGCTTCTTTGAAACCTGTTGTTGGCATCAAATTCAAAATGGGCATATGTTTATCAAGAAACGGTAACATTTCACTTTCAGAATTTGATGTTGTCTTTGTACTATTTTCTTTTGAATATAGGGTTTCAATGATTTGCACATAATTGGATTCTGTTTTTATTTCCATTTTACACAGCATCCCAACTTTTGTGAATCTTGAATGGGTAAGAGTTCAAATTTGTTCACTTTCCACCCTTGCACTGCCACCAACTCCCCCCCATCCACTTCTCTATCTTTCATTGAAAGTGCTGCTTTTCTTTCATCTCCCAGCCTGTCCTTTCTTTTCTGATCTCCTCTTGGGTCCCTTGGTGCTTGGGAGTCTGCGGAAAGGGGTTAGAAGCACCATGGCCATGAAGTGCCATGGCTAGTGGTGAACAGCTCCTAATCCACTTATCTTCACGTTCATCTGCTTCTTCTCTCTGACGAAGCTTCGGCTCAGTGTACGATTTCATCTGTGTTTATCATTACAATCAAAAATCAACTACTACATTAATTATTTTAGACCTACCATGTGTCCAATTATCTGTTACAAAGATGTCTTTATAATCCCACTGTCTTGATCTATTTTTCTTTGCGAACGTAAATCTAACAGCGTATTCCGTGGTTGGGTAGAACTCCGCTGCCAGTCATTCAAATGAACGATAGAACTGACTGAGTCAGTCGTTCACGTGTCCTTTTTACTAAAGCAAAGGCTCAGTGTAAGATTTCATCTGTGTTTATCGTTACAATCAAACATCAACTACTACATTAATTACTTTAGACCTACCATGTGTCCAATTATCTGTTACAAAAATGTCTTTATAATGCTACTGTCTTGATCTATTTTTCTCTGTGAACGTATAACTAACAGCGTATTCCGTGGTTGGGTAAAACTCCACTGCCAGTCTATCAAATGAACGATAACACTGGATGAGTCAGTCGTTCACAAGTCTTTTTGCCAGACCGCGTAAGCAGAGCCGGCCTAGAAGAGTGAATGTCTCTTACTGACCGAGTGTGTGTGTGAGTGTGTGAGTGAGTGTGTGACTGACTGACTGACTACCCCTTGGTAAATAGCGTAGTGGTTAGAGATGCAGACTACGGAACAACAGGTCCCGTGTTCGACTCCCATTACAGTCAGAAAGCATACATAGGATAATAGGAAGCGTTCAGGATAGACAAACACTTCGCTGGCTACACGATTCTCTCGTCTTTTATCGTCACCTATATTGATACAGTAGTTATTGTATCAATGTCATTAACTAATGGCTAATAAGCTGTTAAAACGGCCAGTGGCAAAAGCCATACAGTTCATAGATGCAATTTGTGGTGGAGGTAATCTTAATAAGAAACGTTACACAGTGTAACACAATGGTTTATGGTGTCTAACGAAATATTCAAACTTGGCGTGATGTTAATTTGTGACAAAATTATATGATGTAAAGAGGCTATACCGACACCCAGCAAACGTATAATTCTGTGGAGTAGTGGTTAAAGACACAGCCTTTCACGTGGGCGACCCGGGTCTGAATCTCAGGAGGGCAACAACGATCAACGCTTTTTATTGTGGGCCGGCTGAACTAGGCTTGCCTGGTTTCTTGTTTACTTAGGCAAAGGCAGCGGCACCGTACTTGTTTTCATCTTTTTTTTTCATGACATCAGTAATCAACTAACTATATTAATTATTATAGTCTGCGTTCAATTATCAGTTATAAACTTATGATGTTTATGATGTTCCTGCTTTGATCTATTTTTCTCTGCGAATGCACCAGTGGCGTCGTTAGGACTGGGGTCTTTTATGAATAGCCCCGGATCTCAAATTGACCGAAAATAAGTCAATAAATAAATAGTCCCTGACCTATTCATCTATAATTCTGATCACGTATTATGACAATGTAGACGTGTAGGCCGCTAGCATGTACTTCGAAATCTTCCTCCAGCATGTACTTTCAAAACCCTGTACTTACTGTTCATACTGCTAATGTCCCTCCTCCCACACATCAGGCTAAAGTCTCAGCTCTTGATCGTGTGTCAAAGAAACCAAAACAGGACATGTTGCCAGTGTACATTGACTTTGTGCATGAGCTGCAGTCGTCCTGGGCATACCCCACTACATTTACTGCTCCACGCACTGCCCTGGGTAACCTTGTTGATGCTTCCGCTCATGGGTTCGGGGAGGCCCCCAAGGTGGGCCAGACTTTTGCACTCCTTGCAGGTGCCACAGCCTCTAGTAAGCATATGGGCCAGGAGAGGTCTTTGGACAGGCAGCCGAGGCTGCCCTTGAAAAATCTCAGAAGGCAAGGGAGAGGACCTGGGCCATGCGGCAACCCAGTTTCCATAGGGCCGCCCCGGGTGGGGCCCCTGTAAGGCGTTTCAATAGTCTCCCCTTCTTGTTATAATAGGGGATGGGTAGTGGAACAGAGCTCTTTTCGCTGGCCTGCGAATCAGCCTCAGCCTGCCACACAGCAGCCACGCCAACGTTATAGGCTGCAGCCCCAGTCCCGTCCAGCAGGTGGCTCAGCATTCAAGCCCAGGCCACAGCAGTGGTTACTTCCTCGTCCCCAAGAAGGATGGAGGTTTCAGGGGCCAGGGCTATCCTGAATCTGAAACACCTCAATCACTTCCTAAAGCCTCTGCCTTTTCGAATGCTCAAGCTCACGAATCTCTTTCATTCGATCAGAGAAGGCGATTGGTTCACGGCCGTGGACCTTTGCGACGCATACTTCCACATCCCAATCAACAAAGATCACCTGCGGTTTCTCCGGTTTGCTTTTCAGGGCCAAGTGTTAGAGTTTTCAGTCTTTCCCTTTGGGCTGGCCCTTGCACTTCGCACCTATACGAAGTGCATGGATGCTGTGTTGGGCCCTCTACGCTGTTGTGGCATTCGGGTGGTGAAATATCTCAACGATTGGCTGATCTGCACTCAGTCGGAGGCCCAAACCAAACAGCACACAGAGGCTGTGTTGATACACCTTCGCAACCTGGGGCTACAACTGAACAAAGACAAAAGCAAACTAAACCTGTCACAGAGCATTGTGTATTTTGGGCTGGTACTGAATTCCAAGACAATGTCAGGTTCTCTCCGGAGAGGAGGGCGGTGCTTTCGGAGAGCCTTTCAAGCATTGCCTCCAAAGATTTGGTGACAGTGGCAGAGTGTCAAAGGTTGCTGGGCCTGTTAGCAGCTGCTACTGAAGTGGTTCCACTGGGCCTGCTACATACCAGACCAATGCAACTCTGGTTTGGGACGTTAGATCTTTGTCCACGCAAGCAAGTTTATTTATATAGCACAATTCATACATCGAAGCAATTCAATGTGCTTTACAAAGAAAAAGAAAAATATATATAAAAATACAATAACATTAAAACAAATACTCAAATGAAAACATCAAAACAAATGAAAACATCATAATAATAACAAATAGAATAAGAAAATATAAAAAGAACAAAAACGGGATAAAAACATAGGAAGCTATAAGGCTAAACAGTGTGGTTAAGTTTTCAGTCATAGGCACGTGAAAAGAGAAGTGTTTTTAACCTGGATTTAAAAATGTATACGTTTGGGGCACGTCTAAGATCTTCTGGTAGTTTATTCCAGTTGTGTACAGCATAAGTGCTAAACGCAGCTTATGTTTAGATTGGACTCTGGACTCTACTAGCTGACCTGTGTTCATGGATCTAAGAGCCCTGCTCGGTTTATATTCTTCAAACATATCAGAAATGTATTCGGGTCCTAAACCATTCAGAGATTTATAAACTAAAAGCAGCACTTTTAGCAAGGACAAAGTGAAACAGTTGAGTTGAACGAGAATATCCTACAAGACTCTGGAGTGGTGGCAACACTCACAGAATCTGAAGGTCGGGGTCCCTCTGGGGCTTTTCTGCACTCAAACGACCATAACTACGGACGCCTCCCTGACCGGTTGGGGGGCTTTGTGGGAGAGGAGGTCTCCAGGGTCGATGGAGCCCTCTCCAGACACGGCTTCACATAAAACTCCTGGAGTTGGAGGCTGTGCGTTTGGCTTTGCAGGTCTTCCTCCCTGTCATCCAGGGGAGGCATGTGCTTATCCGGACAGACAACAACTCAGTAGTGTCATACATCAATCATCAGGGTGGAGTGAGGTCCCCCAGTCTCTACGAAAAGGCACGTCGCCTCCCTTGTTGTGGGCTCAGTCCAATGCCATATCTCTCAGGGCCATCCACCTTCTGGGTGTGTAGAACATTGCGGCCGATCGCCTTTCAAGAGGAGGGCCCACCCCGGGGGAGTGGCGCCTACACCCTGAAATTTTGTTGGGGATCTGGGTTCGTTTTGGCAGAACAGAGGTGGACTTGTTTGCCTCACAGGAAAGCACATACTGCCCCTGGTGGTTTAAAATCCAGGGCCCTGCGGAGACCCTGGGAATCGATACGATGAGCAAATGTTGGCCCCAGACCAGCAGGTTGTATGCGTTTCCACCAATTCCGCTCATACCAGCGACCTTGGCAAAGATCAGCGGGGGTCAGGGTGTTATTGGTAGCCCCAAATTGGCCCCACAGCCCGTGGATGGCCGATCTGTGGGAGATGCTGGAGGGGAACCCCTGGGCCCTCCCACTCAGAGCGGACCTACTTTCTCAGGCCCATGGCTTAATCTGGCATCCGAAGCCTCAGATTTTCAGTCTTCATGTTTGGCCCTTGAACTGAAGCATTTGCAGAAGCTTGGGTTGACATAAGCTTGGGTCGTAAATACTGTACAGTCCTCTCGAGCCCCCTCTACAAAGGTTTTGTACAGAGGGAAGTGGAGGAGTTTCCTTACTTGGTGCCATATGGTGGGAGAAGACCCAGTTTCATGTCCCATGTCATATTATTTTGGATTTCCTTGAGTGTTGTTTCCAAGGGGCTGGTGGAATCTACATTGAAGGGATATCTAGCCGCCATCTCCACAGGACCTGAGCGAATTGAGGGTGTTTCTCCCGGGGCCCACTCCTTGGCTTCCCAGTTTCTAAAAGGGGTGAGGAGACTCCACCCTTCTGGTAAATCCCTGCTACCGTCTTGGGATTTGAGAGTAGTCCTCAATGCACTCCGTGAGCCGCCCTTTGAGCCATTGATAGGGGTGGGATTAAAAGTGCTCTCCATGAAGACAGCTCTCCTTTTGGCGATTGTGTCAGTGAACTGAGTGCATTGTCAGTTAATGAGGTGTGCCTCAGATTGGGGTGGGGGACTCTTCAGTTCGTCTCCTCCCTAACTCGGCTTTCCAACTGAAAACACTTGGTCCAGGCTTTGTTTCCCGTCCCTTAGTGTTGGACACTTCCATCCCCCTTCCGCATTTGTCAGAGGACGGTGAGAGGCTTCACAGGCTGTGCCCAGTTAGGGCTCTGAGACACTATGTCAAACGCACAAAGGGAATCTGGGAGTCGAATTCCTTGTTTGTTTCCTATGGAGAGAGGACCCAAGGCAAGGCCATGTCGAGCCAAGGACTGGCCCATTGGAATGTTGATGCAATCTCCCTGGCATACAGTGGGGCAGGTAAGCCCCCCCCCCCACAAGTTGTTGCTCATTCTACAAGGGCAGTAGTGACTTCCTGGGCGTTCCTGAGAGGAGTTTTGTTGGGGGATATCTGTGCGGCAGCCAATTGGGCTTCTCTTTTGACTTTTGCCAGATTCTACCATTTGAATGTGGTATCATCTCGGTCGATGTCTTCAACGGTTTTGGGGGTAGCAGCAGAATCTCAGTATTCTTTTTTCAAACGTGTTTTCTATGTTCCCTAGTTTGCTTTCCAGGGGAGGTGTAGTGGTTCCATTCTGGTGGTGTTGTGTATCTCTTCTTTTTTGTTGAGTTAATCCCAAGGAATAGGTTGCTGCTGTTTTGAGATATGGTTGTTGGACGTTGACAAGTTTTAATTCTTAATTCATGTTGTCCATATTTCAGTTTTCTACCTTTTATATTTGAACAGGTGCTGCCCGCACAGGGCCATGTCATTATTGTCGTTAATTGTCAGTTTCAATAAACTACACAACATAAGTTTATTTCAGTTTCCAGTGGGATGTTTTTCACTAACTTTACAGGTTTCACTGTATCACTGTAGATTTTATTATGTAGCATGAGTTTTTAGTACATGCTACTTCATCACAACATCATACGGATGCCAATGTGGCTTCAGGGGGTATGAGGTTGTTCTGGGTGTATGTCGAATTACCTTACTCCTTTAACCTTCCCCTTGTGACTTATTTGGTATACGGGATTCATATGGTGTGGTAGATTGACTAGAAATGAAATAGAACATAGGTTTACCTATTGCAACTGCAGTTCTATGAATGATAGTCAATCTACCACCCTTCCTTGTCACTCGTGGGGTTGTAAATGTGCTTCAGTTTAATTAAAAAAGGGGGAGGCGTGGGTATGCAACAGTATTATTGTGTGATATTGTCGTTGATGTCATGCCCACGCCTGACTGGTTAAATTGTTATAATGCTCCTATTAGCTGACCCGGAAAGGTCATGATTCATATGGTGTGGAATGATTCATACGGTTATATGATGGTATCAATCATAGAACCGGGGTTACAATAGGTAACCCGTTATCAATATTTAGAACAGTATGAGATATAGACTGCATGTATCATGACCAAGATTACAGCCAGGTAACACTAATAACGCTAGTTCTTTTGGAATCAAACGGAATAATTTAACTACCACTTTAAACGTCAAACTTTGATAAACTTTAAAACTTCGGGAAGCCCACAAACAACTCATTTCCGATTAGGTGATATCAACGCATGCGCAAAATGAGGACGCGCAAAGGACCTGGGATTGCACTGTTAGAGATTGTGATGGGATGCTTGAAGCAGAGGCTGCGAGGCTTGCTTTGAAATTTCAACCCAGTTTGCTCGAAGCGAAAGGCTTGCTTCAGGGCTTGCTTCGGAGAAAAAAGTACCACGTGATGTCGGACGTCACAGATTTCAGAACATGCTTGTTTCAAAAGACAAGGTGCTTTCCAACTAGTACGCTTAGAAGGCGTTCCAAGCCTTTTCGGCGAGCATGGTCGTTGTAAGTGAACGGAGCTGAACTAACCTGGGTTCCTGAGAAGGAAGAACATTTTCCTCACCTTAAGCAATATCGCGGAGATTGCAGGCATTGCATTAAGTAGTATAAGTAGTAAGTTTAATTTCTCGCATGTCAGGAAGACAAAGTTGTTAGCAAACGGCTACTAGAATAGTGTCAGTGTCTTTTCAACGAGACATCTATTTTGGCTGTGTTCACTTAAAAGGCGGCTATTATATTAAACTTTAATATAATATACTGTAGCATGTCCAATTGGGAAAATTCGCATGGAAATACATGAAACAGATGTGCATGTGTAAATAAAATATCCTCGTGAGGCAGGATACGAACACACTTACGCAGAGCATCTATTATGTCCTGAACCCACTCAGCTACCAAATCTTAACAGTAGTGACGGGACATGCAAATACGAGGCTCAGAGGCTGGCTCCAAAATTTCAATCCAGTCTGCTGGAAGCAAAAGTGCTGAGGCTTTTATATGAGCAACAATATCAAGTGATTGATGACATTTGAAGCTTCGGCTGTCACACAAGCATCTAATGGGGTTTTTAAAGAAATGGCGCTTTCCAAACTTGCTTTAAAACATATAAAACTAAATTAGTCTACAGCCTAATTATCAAGAACTTAATAAAATAAAATTCATAAGCAGGTGAATGTCAAAACGTTTCTGCTACCCATCATTCATTATCATTAACAAACAGGTAGGCCCAATACCATGGACTATTGTTAGAATTGTCTTGTAATTTGGGTAGGAACAACACCTGGTCGGTGGCTCAACACGTAGAACTGCGGAAGGCTATGCAGTTATTTTACAAAGGCCCAATTCGAGTCCCAATGATTACTTTCATTTGGACTAGAGAGAATTAACCGTTTTAACCCTTTTTCCAAAGCCTCTTTGGATAGTGCAGGTTTCTATGGTTGTTTGGTGTGGTTCGGTGCCTGAGACTTTCGAACAACAACCTCTACTGGTCACCTTATTTAGTAATTTATTTCAAAAAGTTGTTCACTTTACAAGTCCAGCAATGGTGCAGTTGGTAGGGTCGCTGACTCCTTATTTCTTACTTGTTATGGTGCAAGATCGAATCCAGATCGTGTTTAACTTTTTGAGTGCAAACGATACTGTTCATTGTATTGTATAATAATTTGTTTTATTGTGTATCTTATGACACTCTTGTCTTATTAATACAAAACATTAGAAGAGATGCAGAGTTGAAAAATGCTAGCTGGAAAGGCAAGAAGAATACAGGGTACGAACCGGGCATTACAATTTCCTTTCAGAAAGCACATGCCTAACCACTTCGCTACAAAGTCATGGTGGATAATGTGGAAAAGACGTCTGTATGATCATTCAACATTGGATATTTATTCTTGACCAACAGGTGACACCACTGTGCAGTGAGGGTCCATGTACCTTTTGGTCATTGGAAGAAGATGATAGGATTCGGCGGGTTTCAGAAAGTGATTAATTGCTTTGACCATTGACCTTTTGACAGCTGCATATGTGTGAGAATATGAAAATGATTTTTTGATTTATGACCGGATGGTACCATTTGTTTTTCCGAGGGGTACATGTCCGGTTAGAGAGGGAGGGGTAGAGCAGGTGATTCTGTGGGATGAGGGGTTAGGTCAAAAGGTTAATGAAAAATGATTTTTTAATGGTTGTTAATTTATGTCCGGGTTGTTACCAGTTGTTTTTTCCGTGGGTTCATGTTCAGTTAGGTAGTGAGGGGTAGAGCAAGTGATTCTGTGGGATGAGAGGTGTAGGTTAAAAAGGATTATGAGTAATAAATTGTATGAACGATCTGGGGGGTGGTAATATTTGTACAGTTATTTTTCAGGGGCTTCCTTCTCTGGAAGGAGAGGGTGTAGGGTTTCTTGAGATGCAAGAGGGGTTGAGCAGGTGTTACCGTTGGTTCATTCTCTGAGAGTTACCAATAAATGAGAGCTAGACTTCTCTTGGTTTGCAGTTGAAATTGTTTTTTACTTTGTATAAGTATCAAGATGGCGTCTGTGGTTAGTGATACACAAGTGACAACCCTGACTTACGAAATAGGCCGCAGAACGGAGGAACGGAAAAAAAGATACATTCCAGAAATATACGATGCTCCAAAGAAGCATTTTCTTAAGGTGTATAGAACTCAAATACCTCCGTTTAAGCAGCTGATGTATCAGCATGGACTTCCATCTGGTTCTGTTGAGCTTTCTTCCCTCACGAAGAACATAAGCGATGGAAAGATTGTTAAAATGTCAGAGGTAAGGATACTGGTTAGCGTCTGGTGTGATCTCGAAAATGACATGTTTCGGGGAATTGATGAGCTATACGCATAAAGTCAACAATGGCAGAGCGTTGTTAAACTTAAGAGATGTCTTGTTGCAGACGATAGTTACCAACACGATCCAGTTAAAGCCAAGATGTACATGGAAGCAGGAATGATATGTATTGGTTAAAAAAGCCACGCCCTCTATCAAAGGATCTAAGCAGCAATAAAAGGGTAAGGCTAAAGTAGACCTTTTCAAAGAACCATGGCTTCCTTGATGCCAGAGGACTCCGCAGGGTTGTGATATACCCCGTGTTATATCACAACTTCGGAAAAGGCCTCTCTCCTATCTGCCTATTACGCGCCGTCCTAAAACATCTTTTACACCATTGCTTGATAAAGATACCTGAGACCAGGAATGGGATATAAGTTCCACAAATGTGAACGGACAGTGCAGCAGTCCGCCTTCTTACTCACCGGTTATGCTGCCTCCTACCCCGCCGAATGAACAGCCTTCCCCACCACCATCACCTGACCTGCCTTCCTATGCCCCGGATTCAGACGTTTTTGATGGGGGACTGAGTCTGATTTTTGTGAACACCATCAAGGCTTCCACTTTTAGAGATTGTGATCGAGGAACACAAAAGAGAAAACTGCAACAGTTGTCTTACAGGCCATGGAAGTCAGCGGCAGCATCAGTGTCTCTATGATTGTCCCAAGTATTATTATATCAACCATTTTGACGCTCTCGTCAAGCGACTGTGGACTGACCATTTCATACCAGCGTTGGCCAGAGCCCTGAAATCCTTGGGACTTAAAGTTGAATTACCTAGAGTCCATGGAATTTCAGAGGTATTTCTAAACGAGCTGAAAGAGTCAACATACATCAGTAAAACTCTGAACAAGATCTCTGATTCGCTGCTGAGCAAGAACAAAGACTGTCAGGGCCTGGTAAACGAAGTCATTATTTTTTGGCAGAACATACCTGAAGATTTGTCTCCCAGTCAGGCTGTTTCCTGAAACCCTTAATTGCTATAATGGGTAACTGTTTATGTAGGTTATTTGAGAGAACAACTCACAAATTTCTTTTGAGAAATGTTACAGATCTTATGATGCAAATTATTGAAAGGAAAGTAAATGATTCTTCACTCTACACATCCCAAACTTTTGTTAATGTTGAATGTGTACAACGAATGGAGGAAATCTTGGATCGTGTCCGTATGACTCAAAAATGGTTACAATTGATATCGTTAGAAGTAGATGGCCCTTTAGAAGAATATTTGTCTAAAGTTTTATGTATTTACTTTGAACAACCATGACATGTAATTTGAATCTAATTTGTTTGTATGCATATATAATCGATGTGTGTGTTTTAAAAATACAGAGCCATAAGCCTGTAAACGCAATCAAAGTATTCAAAGACATTAATTATTATGTAACCGAGAAAACTGATTTTAAACTCTTGATTGATATTGTAAGCATGTAAAGTCTTGATTAATATTGTGAATAAAATCTCCTCAGCCTTTTCTATAAGTGTCTGATGCATACTTTTGTAATAACCATAATAACGAGAATTAGGAGGATGGAGCAGCTAATGAAAAAAATATATTTTAATCCCTCTCACCCGGGGTCTTTCGGAGGAAAGGAGCGACTTCAGAGAGCTGTTGAGCAAGAAACAGGAAGTAGTATAAGTGACGGATCTGTAACTGATTGGCTGTCCGGCCAGGACGCTTATACTCTCCATAAGCCAGTGAGAAAAACCTTCCCGCGAAATAGGGTGTTTACCACTCATTGTTTATCCCAATTCCAGGCCGACTTGTGTGATATGCAAGCTTTTGCTGATAAAAATGATGGAAATCCCTACATGTTAACGGTAATAGACATTTTCTCAAAAGTAGCTTTTGTGAGAGTGTTAAAAAATAAGAGTGGTGCTGAAGTGACTAGGGCTTTTGCATCTATTTTGAAAGAGAGTGGAATTCCCAAGAAAGTCCAAACGGACTCTGGAAAGGATTTCTTTAATCGTACATTTAAAAAAGTAATTAACGAGCACAATATTATCCATTTTGCTACAGGTTCAGATTTAAAAGCTTCGGTTTTTGAATGTTATAACAGGACTTTGAAGGAAAAGATGTGGCTATATTATACAGCTCATAACACACGGCGTTATGTCGATGTGATTCAAGACCTGGTAAAAAGTTATAACAACAGTTATCACAAGAGCATACGTATGACACCGTTACAAGTAACATCCGAGAACACACTTGAAGTCTTTAAAAATCTTTACGGTTGATTCCCCCTTCGTAAAAAGAAAGCCATTGCTTTTAAATTCAAAAAAGGCGATATTGTGCGTGTCTTAAAGTTGCAAGGTGTTTTTGATAAGAAATATGAACAAGGTTACTCTGGTGAATTATTTTCAGTGACAGAATGCGTACCGCGTATACCACCTGTATATAAGCTAAGCGATTATGATGGAAAGTCTATCGAGGGTACCTTTTATGAACAAGAGCTTCAAAAAGTGAAGATAACGAAAGACAAAGTCTTTCATGTAGATGAGATTTTGAAACGAAAAAAAGTAAAAGGAGAAACACAGGTATTTGTCAGGTGGAAAAACTGGCCTGAAAAGTTCAACAGCTGGGTCCTAGAGTCGGAAGTATTGGACGCGACAGGATAAAATAACTACCGCTAGGGTGTGTTGTTCACAACTGATTTCAACAATCATGGAAACCTCAGGTTTTTATCTGACTCTGCCCATCAATGCCTCAGCCGAAATATATCCAAACAACAAAAGTTCAAATTTCACAACAAATTTTGCCAAACCGATAAAGCTACAGGGGAGCTGGGAGGTAGGTCTTGTGGAGATTATATACCCGCATAGCTGGACAAATATCCTGAAAAATGATTTTGAGTTTTTCTACAAAATAGACTCTAAACCCCCTGAAGCTATCAGACTCAAAACCGGTTACTATAAAAACATTGAAGCGGTTGTCTATGGGATGAACCAGGCCTTAAATCAGAAGATTAAGAATGTGTTTTTAGGTTATGAGAATATTCAAAAGCGAGTAAAAATTGTGAGTGAGGAAACCCAGTCAGCTATCAAGACTCGAGGCAGTTTAGCTTACATATTAGGGATGCGTTCTGACAGATGGCTGGAAACAAAAGATAATTTGAGTCCATTGCCTATAGACATACACGCAGGATTTTATAACATGTTTGTGTATACGGATATTACATCATTTCAAAGGGTCAGAGACAGTTTTGTGCCACTCCTACGGACAGTTCATATAGAAGGAACAGACGGAGATATTATCACAATTAATTATGTGCGGCCACTCTATGTACCTGTAACCAAGAAGTATATTGAAAACATACAGATTGAGATTACAACGGATCAGAATAAAAATAGTGTTCAATTAGGGTAAAGTAATTGTTAAACTCCACTTTCGACCGGTACAATCCTCTTTACATATTTAAAGATGTTACACAATCCGCAACTTGACCCTAACCGGTACATATCTTATTATGATGATCAAGTAGGGAACAGACTCCCTGGTTATTATGGAACCCCTACTACGTATGGTTCAGGGATTAGTGGTATATTTTGTAATCTGTTTAGAATGGTTTTAACACCAATGAAGAAAGGTTTTAGTATAGCTAAGCCACATCTGAAACATGCAGCGAAAAATATTGTGGGTGAAGTTCTAACGAACGTTATGAGTAAACATACAGCATCAGATCCTGAACAACAAAGAGGATCCGGTGGACTCATGATGCTGGTTCGCAGAACTAAAGAGACCCCCTGGTGTGCGGATGCCTCCCCCTAAAAAGCCAAGGTCAGCGGTTAAAATAAAATCAGTAAGTCAAAAGCGGCGCAAAGGTAGGAGGTCTGCAAAAGGAATATGTGAAAGTATTTTCTAAAAAATGTCTCTTTTACATAGAATGTCATCTGAAGCAATAAAAACGGAGCTCGACCGCTTTTCGGCCCCCATGACTCAATTTTCTATGGATAGTGCAAATTATGTTGAGATCATGCCAAATCTCGGCCTGTACAGGGAACAGCCCTATAGAATTTTTTATCCCCAGTCACGGTGAGCAATACTTGGACCTGAATAACACTCTGCTAAACGTCAGCATCAAAGTGGCCAAGGAAGATGGCGGCAATATTCCAGCTGATGCCAAGGTGGCTCTCATTAATTATCCTCTGGCCACCATCTTTTCACAAGTGGACGTGACATTAGGAGATCGACTCATCAGTCAAAGCAGCTCTACCTACCCCTACAGGGCAATAATGGAATGTTTACTAAATTACTCTGTAGACACACTAAATAAGCAATTTGCAGCCGGCTTGTTTAACAAAGATACAGGAAGCGGTATGGAGTCCGTTGACCCCGCAGCCGTTCCACCGGCTGCAAATAGAGGGCTGATAGCTCGATCCGGTTACACTAGAAATTCCTAAAGGGTGGAACTTTTGGGGGCAGTAAATCACAAGATTTTCTTTCAAGAGTGTTTACTCCTAAATGCTGTTGATTTAAGAATCAAGTTATCAAGAGCAAAAGATGAATTTTGTCTGATGGCTGCAGCCGATGGAGATTTTAGCTTAAAAGTGCTGAGTGCCTCGCTGTTTGTGAAAAACGTTTCTGTATCTCCGGCCGTTCGTTTAGGCCATTCTCAGGCCTTAATGAAAGGAAATGCCCTTTACATTCAAAGAATTACCATGAAAACATTCAGCATACCCAGAGGCTCTAGAATTTCCAGTCAGGACAACCTGTTTTTGGGATCGATACCCCGCTACATTGTTATCGGACTGGTTGATCACGAAGCCTGCACCGGCAGTTTTGATAAAAACCCTTTAAATTTCCATCATTACAACGCAGAGTATGTAGCCCTCTGTCAGGACGGACGTCAAATTCCCGCTAAGGCCTTCCAACCGAATTTCAACAACGGTCTATTCGTTAGATAATTTTATAATCTATACCTGGCTACAGGGAGACATTTAAAAGATCTGGCTTTGCACGTTGAGAGAAAAGATTACGCTTCTGGCTATGCCCTGTTCACTTTCAACTTATCCCCTGATGATGACAACACAGGAAACCTTTCACCCGTCTCTACAGGCAGCCTGCGACTGGAAATGCGCTTCCGGGAACCCTTAGACCGTATGGCTACTATGAACGCATGGTCCAATTCCATCTTGGAAGTAAACTCATGAAGACAAGTCTTAGTGGATTATTATTAATTAAAACAAAGATGAACACCCAAGAGATTGAGAGTTTTATGCAACGAATGGTCGGAAAGCAGTTCCGCGGAGTATGGGCTTGTGACGAATTACCTAAGGATACTTGTACTAATAGACCCGCTATGTTCATTGTTAATACCCATCCTAAATTCATGCCTGGGGAACACTGGCTCGCTGTGACTTTAGAAGAGGAAGAAGGCAGAAAAATCACAACTTTTTTCGATTCCTATGGGTTTCCACCGGGATTTTCTCATTTTCCCAAATCAATAAAACAATTTTTAATCAGAAACGGATTCAAGATATATTACAGCAATAAACAAGTACAGGATGAATTTTCTACAACCTCTGGTCATCATTGTATTTTCTATCTCTGTCAAAGAGTCAGAGTGCTTTCATATGAAGATGTTATATCACAATATAGTGATGATTTAAGAAGTAATAATGTCATAGTAGATTGTTTTGTTAGAAAATCTCTAAAATGTTTAAATGTACTCCCTTTAAAACCTTATACTCAGTGTGCATGTTCAAGACAAATGTTTAAAGAAGGCTATAAATGCTAAGTTTTTTTGTCAAATGTATTTTTTATTTAAATAAAAATCTCATTACATTACAATTATATTATTGTGAATATTATTGTGATTGTGATTGATTGTAATTATTGTGTATTTATTCAGAAAATTGTAACCAGTCTTCAGTATTCCTCCTTTCAAATGAATGTCTTTTGGAGGGAACCGATTTTAAATTTTGTATCTGTTGACAAATTTTATAATTAGCCACACCAGCCAGCGGTAAATTGAGATCAGCCATGGTCTCAAGAAAATGGGTCCATCCTAGAGGTCTTCTGTCTTCGGATATCTTGTGTGAGGCATTTACATTTTTGATCAAGTCTATCATATTAGAGCCTCTTAAAATTTTACCATTACTGACTAATTCACCCTTGTCATTCCAGCCAGCTCTTTCTTTTGACCCCTTTATTTCATTCAATATTGTATACAACATTTTATTGGCTACGTGCCGGAGTATGTCACTCATAACATCATCCTCATCTATGGTGTGATCCTGTAAGCTCCCTGGAACAAGAGGTTCTGTAGCCGCCGTTTCCGGTCGGGAGAGGGTCAAGTGTCCCTTGTTATTTTCATCTTGTTTCAACAAAGACAAATACCTTTGTAGGAGTTGAGAGTATTTCTTTGCCTTGTCATAAGGGTTCATTCCTTTCATGTTCAATACGTCCTTCATATCCGTATCCAGATCCCTTTCAGCCGTTTGTCTAATAGTTTCAGGACCTTGTTGCTTAAGTTTATCCAGCTGATGTTGAGGCACTAAATACATTTTGTTAGACATTAGCTCCCACTCCTGGGGGCGATTAGGTTACTGAGGAAAGGGAGGGCTACGCTTAGTAGGGGTAGGAGGAAACCGCCCGTCTGCTGTATGGCACGCCTCTTTTTTTAATACTGGTTCTTTTATCTGCAAATAGCTTGATCACTGCCTTTTGCCTCTTTAGTTTTTTTAATTGTTCCTGGCTGAGTGGGATGCGCCCTTTGAGAACATTCAAAGCAATCTCATAGAGGGCCAAAATAAGATCTGAAGAACAATGGACCAAGGCAGACTTGCGTTCTTTAGGGCTGGCTACGACTAGGGCTCTCAAGAAGGGCAAATGTCTTTTTAAACGTGCAGACATGTTTACTTTTTCTTTGGGAAGTAAACTGTTGGCCACTCCCACGGGAACAAACCTGTTCTGAGTCTTAAATGTTCTGGTGTAGAAACTTTAAGGTCTACCAGTAAATAGGAAAATGCTTCTTTTGTTGCGTCTTCGTAACTTTACATGAAAAATGCTCGTCTCCCCGGATACATTTGCTGAGCCAAAGTGTTAATCTGCAGTTTGTCTCTGGGATTTTTAAACAAAACCATGTAATTGGAGTTCAAGCTAATGGTACGGCTATTTTTACCATGGTGAAACACATTTTGTACCAAATAGAGCACAGATAAGTTTTGATGATGAGTATATTGAGTAAAAGCTCTGGCAATTTCAGGATGTTCACTACCTGCAAACAGCATATCATCCAAAACTAAAAGATTATTTCTGTTAGGAGGAAAGAGTTGATCATCATTCAATGATTCAGGGATTCTGGGGTTTATTTTTATTTTCTTCAACATTTCATCATACATCGGTTGATAGCAACTGTAAGACCACACTATATTGTCAAAGTTCTGAGTTAATACATGTTCAGAATTTTCTAAAACATTTTTTACAAAACAAGTTTTTCCACTGCTGCATGGTCCAATGACCAGAGCTGAGAAAGGTAAATGCAATCTTGAATCAAAACCTTCTATAAATTCCATCTTATCTAATCAGAAGCCAAATCGTAATGTGGTACCGTCTGCTAAAAGCACTCTCTTGTCATACACCACCCTGAACGTTTTGATGAGTGATGCATTGCGCAGATGGAAACCTTTTTTATCCCTGACAATTCTTTTGTAAGATGTAAATATTTCCTCACTAGTTTTGTCTTTTATGAAACCCTCGACCGAACGTGTTTGTGATTCCAGGGGCGTTTTCATAGTTTTGTGTGATGCCTTTGACCTTCAAGACTACGCGATTGTTTTTAGTCCTAAACCCATAACTCTTGGGGCCACACGATGACCATTCTGTGATATGATCACCATCTTCAAGTTCATTTGTTAAACCTCCCAAATAATTGCTCAGAGTGGGCTTCCATTCACCCGGCTTGCTCACATAAACCACAGAATCTGTGTTGTGGTATAGAACTCTCCTCTGTAGCTGTTCCATAAGATTGTACAATTGAAGACAACCGTAAGCTGTTGTGAAAGCTGCAATGATTACATTGACATTTCCGGGACATCTAAGGTAATTCTTTTTATGCCGCCCCTGTACCAGAGCAACCTCCTGATTCAAAAATGAAAAATGAGAAATTTCAAAACGGATTGAAAAAATGAACTCTGTAAATTGCTGGGCTTCTCTAACAATGGATGTTGTCAGCATATTGCTTCTCTGAGCATACTTTCCCCACAAATTGTTCAAAAAAAGTTTTGAAACACTTCTCTTAGCCTTATTGACTCTATTTTTTTCAGGATCCAAACGTATGCCCTCTTTGTCATAATAATCCTGAATGTACCTGTCTTTGCTCTCTTGATCGGTGGCTGATGCAGAATAACCCGAAGCCATCTGCTTGCCTCTCAAGAAAGTCTTGATATACTCTTTAAAAAGAGTATCAGATTTTCTGGCAAAGTTCCACACTTCATAGATTTTAGCCACTATGTAATCTTTCTCTAGAGCTTTATTAAACTCTTCAGTAACCCATACACCTGTCAGAGCTCTCTCTTCATCAGAATGATCACAGGAATGTTGCTGATTATTGTTGTCACTGCATGTGTGACAAAGAGAAAAGAAAAGCTTCCCATTAGGCCCATGGGTTGGTAACACTAGAAGAAACAAACCCCGAGGAGGGTAAACTGTTGCCTTAATCAGACCGAAATAGTTTTGGGGCAAGTCAAAGTCACTATGAATGATTTCAGGATTGCCCAGAGGAAAGTGGTATTTGCTCATGACATGAGGATAAAGGGATGTAAAGTCACTGTACTCTATTGTTTCATCCTCTTGGGCTAAATGCCTTAAAGTGAAAGCATTGGTGCGACCACCAAATAATGCATCTCTGGGTTCCAGGGGTTCTGGCATGCCAAAATTATCCATAAAAGCTCGAACCTGAGGGTCAGACCTTTTCAAGTGAGCCCACTCGTGTTCCCACAAAACCACCACTTTCAGACCATAATCAACCTGTAAGGATTTCTGTTTGTCTTGGAACTCTAGATACATGTCAGCCCTTTTGGGTTAAAACTCACATTTCCTGTGGCAAAAAGCAGGATGTACATCCGTGAAAGAAACATCCGTTGTACTCAAAAGCTGTCTCGACACCGTCGATGACTGCATAACCGTGTACATGATAGGGGCCAAACTTTTTCACCACCCTTCAAGGCATGCTGAATAAATATGTTTTTTGTCTCAGCCAGGTACTCCAACTATTGGATGGAACCACTAGAATATGATTTGTACTGCCTCCTATAGTTATCAGGTGAGAGAATGGCTATAGATTCCTCGGTTATAAAATGAGTATGATAGGTTTTCATACAAGCCGTTGCAATAGTTATACAACTCAAGGGATCAACGCCTGCATCATTGATTACTTCCACTCTGAACTTGAGACAACCTTCACGCAAGATAGCCACATCATTGTCACAATACATTTCCATCTCTATATGAAAATCAAAGGTCTCATGACGGACTGTCTTATACCACGTCATAAACCTCTCTCTCTTTGAATGAGCTCCATTTGATCAGCTCCATACATTTCAGGACCGGGGTAAGGGCTGATGTAATTGAGATTCTCCTCAGAGCTGAAAAAATGCAGAAACAAACCTTTAACAGCTGTTTCAAAACTGAGAACATTTGAGAGAGTTTCATGGGAAGAAAGCTAAGACTGTCAATATATCGTTGATCAAATGCGTGATCTATAAAACACAACACCTTGCTTCCTTGTGTTATAAGAGTGGGAGTTACGCCTTGCACTATCAAGGGGTTTAAAAGAAGGTAGGAGTCATAACCTCTTGAATTATGGGCTATGAAAGTGTACTTTCTATATTCGTTTTTCCAAAAGTGTTTTAAAAAGAGCATGACACAATCCTGTCCCTTAGCCGTCCACTTTTTACCCTCAAAGGTCATGCTAGACACAAATACAGGTATGTGTAAACCTGTTGAGTCATTCTGTCGGGTTTCAAAGTCATAAAAGACAATTTTTTCTGAGGGCTTCTCTTCATTCAAAGATTGAATATAACATTCGTGGACCTTTTCAAATACACCAACGGTTTCATGACGGACTTTACATATTGGACAACGTTTTCTGCTACATTTGTGTGGTTTAGGGTTATTAATTTTTAGATTATAATTGACATGGAATAAGGGACATCTCTTATTGATGTCACACCAGCTGGCAAAATTACCTGCCACAGGATGCCTTAAGGCCAACTTGTTTTTCATAAAAGTATGCTGAACGATATGTACGGTTACAGTCATTACACTTTGTGAGCTGCAGGGGCTGATATGGGCAGTTCGCATCAATGCATACTGCACAGTTATACCGACAGGAGTGCCCTCCTAATCGCGTAAAGCCTGTATGACTTGACCGGCAGATGTAGGCTACACCCAAGAATGTCTTAATGTTCTTAATACCATAATAATGATTGTCTTGTACAAACAAATACAGCATTTGTGGATGAGGCTGTAACGTGTTTTGGAATTTCAAGATGGCCGAATCATGCCTACTATGATAGAGAACCACCACTTTGATGTCGAGTAAGCTTTCAAATTTACCTATATCAGAAAACGCTACATTTTCATAAATGGACAAGCCCACTGCTCTCTAAAATTCAGTAGCTATCTTTACTCCTTCCATATCACTTATACTGGGATTCAATAAATGCGCAAGACAAATGGCAAATCATAATTTGTTGTCCGCATTCTGAGGAATAATAAGATATTTCTTTTTGTTGTTAATTATTTCAGATTTCAAAAAAGTTTCAGCCTTCCTCCTCTGGCCGCCCGCACCCTGAGGAGTTCTCAATATTTGCACAATCAGTTCTAGGGTATTATCGGCTAAGATTGATAAATTGGACTGTACAAGCCTTTCAATCATATCCATAAATTGATTCAAGTTTGCATCACCATTCTCCATAATATAGGATACATTGTTCCGTATAGAATCACCCCTAATTTCTAATTGCAATACATCTCTAGGCTTAGCGTAGGATGTAGCTCTTTCTAACAGTTTTGTTAAAGTGGTTAACACATTGACATAGAATGCTGAATAATCATACATTTCATTCATGTGAGCAAAATTAAAACGCTGTCGGATTTCAATGTTGCTGTATTTATTGCGATAAACAATATTCACATTTCTATCAGCACCTCTACCCTGTTAATTCGCACCTGAATGGGAGGCCTGTGATTCTAAAGGAGTTGATAGTTCAGGATTTAACTCCGTAATTTGAACACTTGAATGGGAAGCCTGTGATTCTAAAGGAGTTGGCAGTGTCATGTGAGAAGCTGGTTCAGGATTTAACTCTGTAATTTGAACACGTGAATGGGAAGCCTGTGGAGTTGGTGGTGTCATGTGAGAAGCTGGTTCAGGATTTAATTCTTTTATTTGTCTAATCAGCGCATCATAGTCAGGGTTGATGTGTAATGCTTCTGGACTCGAAGCTGTGATTAATTCATCATAGTTTATGTGTAATGCTTCTGGACTCGAAGCAGGTGGCTCTGGGATTAACTAATTCATTTGTTCAAACAGCGCTGAATAATCAATGTCTGATAGTTCTGTATCTAAATGTTGTGATGGTGTTATGTTAGAAGTAGGATTTAATGATCTAATTTGATCTATCAACGCCTTATAATCAGGTTTTGGATCTGGCGGTGGATCCATCCAGCTCATGTTTGCCTATGAGCCTTGGAAGCTTGTTTTTCCAGAAAGCTTTATCTTGACGCCGTTGACAGCTTAATAGATCGAGTATACGTGTGTAACTGATCTTCCCTAGCTTTTACAAGCCTTGCAAGCTCTTTTCTGAAAAACAAATGTGGATCTGCTTCGTCTTCACTATTAGAACTCTCAAACAATAATTGGCGAGGTGGGATTATAGAAGCAACAACACGGTTACCCTGAACAACACCATCAATACTACTTGCGCTCGTCAAGCCGTCTTGTCTCAAGCCGTCTTGCCTCAAGCCATCTTGCCTCAAATCGTCTTGCTCTGGAGGATGCGGGGCAAGTTGATCAACACTGCCATCTTGCTGATCTTCGGAGCCAGATACAGCTACGTTGTCTGAAAGGACTAAATACACCTAATTAGAAAAATGTGTAATACGTTTTACAATATAACGTTTAAGATAATACTTACCAATTCGTACAGCTTGAGCGCTTGGTAGAAACCGATCCAGGGTTTGTTGTCGTCAGTTTTGTAGAGAAACAGTTTTGCTGTTTTTATTCTGTGCAGGGCCCAGGAGAACTTCGGGTAAATCTCGGTACGCCTCGTCAGAATTGGTAATTAAACATTTAAAGCAAGAATTTTAAAAATGGGACATACAATGCTTTTTACAGAACGATTAATAATATTCTTACCGTAAGCACCTGCTACGCTTTTTGTTCCTCTGGAGCATCTCGGTACACCTCGTCAGAATCTGTAATTACAATTTTTAAAACGATAAATGAAGCGTACATAAAATAATGATTTATTTTTTATAGAATTCTTACCGTAAGTAGCAACTTCTTGCAGATATCCTGGATCAGACCAAGAGCTCGGTGAATAACTTCGATGTACTTGCCCTGAAATCTGTATCTGATTATTTAATAACTTCGGAGAAGGAGGAATAGTTGGAGCGTAGAGTTCCCGGGAATTGTCCTGAAAATTGGGATTTGTACAGAAGGGGAGTAGCTCGTCATTTCCATCTTCACCATTAAATTCCTCTTTATGTCTGGAAACAACTTGATGCGAGGGCAGGTTCCATGGTCTATACAACGATCTTGATACTGGTGCCGGAGTGTAAGCTATAAAAACAACATTACAGTTTTAAAAACCAATTAATTATATTGAAATTAAATCAATAAATGAATTAAATCTCACCTATAAGATATCTTGATGGAGAGGAACCGCCCGGAGCTTTGACCTGTTCTTCAGGCCTTGATTCCGTTAAGTCGATGACTTCCGATAGAAACTGATCAAACGACATGTCGAAAATCCTAAGAGTTTAGAAACTAGTGTAAGGGGCTTTCAACATCATCTTAGTTAAATATAATGTTACATTAGCATCATATTTTACCTTTTAACGTGTTGATAGAGCAAAATCCTTTTTGAATTGGCGAGAGTTTTTTCTTGAGAGACGTTTTCTAGAGTTCTTCAACGAATAACTGAACGGTAAAGAGAGAATAATGAAACTCTATAACTGGTTTTTGGGGGGTACCGGTTTACCAACCTATTTTGTTGCTTTTTGACATTGGGTCATTAGGGTCAAGAGATGTCCGGTCAGTTTTGAGAGAGATGTGCGCAGGTGTCAAGCTTTTCATTTTAAATATCCCAACGTTTTAAATTAACTAATCTGTTATTCAAATGGCCCCAGCGTTTTAAATTCTCTCTTTGCCTAAAAAAGTTGTGAATATTGTAAAGCATGAGAGAAATAATGTTCCAGGCGTCCACGAGGATGCTAAATATCTCTATAAAATAATTCACTTTGTTTGCTACGTCACCATAAACGGGACAGTCAACTATAACCGCGGAATTAGTAGTTTTGTAAATCATACAACCATATATTGAGATCCTAACTTTAGTATCCTGACTTTCAGATGCCACTCTTATAGCTCTCAACACTTTTCCGTTTACTTCAAACTCCGTAGCAAAGTCTGGACCTTTATTGACTATGCTAAACACATTTTTACACATATTATACCACTCGTATAAACCGATCAAGGGTTTAAATGCACCCTGTTCGAAAGTGCTACCGCCTTCAGAATCTGTATGTATGGGTTCTTTCTTAGTAGAATAGATCTGTAATAGTGAATTGATTGGATCGTAAATATATTTTAAGTTATTATCACTAGTTTTGATCTCGCGCTCTAAATTCTCTGGTAGTCTATGAATGAGCCTTTCAACGTCTGAATCTGTATACCCTGGCAATTTCGGGTAGAATGCATCGTTTGTTCTAGCTGACATATTTTAGATCCGTTTAAATACAAAACCTTTTCCATGTAACAAGATTACTGAACAAAGAGGTTGTAACACTCCTCCGGGGAGGAGCTATATCCAGACCCAGCTCTACCAACAGCTGTCATGGACAACATAGGAAGACAACGCCCCTTGAGATTTATTTATTTGCGATCTCAGGAACTGCCACTGATCAAAACTGATCACTACACATGACACAGGATACTCTCACACCCCTGTTGAGATTTATATATTTGTGACATACAATGTATGGACCCACTGTTGAGGTTCACGCCACAGGTGTCGTTTGTATATTCAGCTCCCATAGCTAAAATGTGCAACTTCACTTTAGAAGCCGGATAATCAAACGCAAAGCCGACCGTTTTTCCATCCGCCATGTCATGCTGATCCATCAGCTGCTTAAACGGAGGTATTTGAGTTCTATACACATTAAGAAAACGCTTCTTTGGAGCATCGTATATTTCTGGAATGTATCTTTTTTTCCGTTCCTCCGTTCTGCGGCCTATTTCGTAAGTCATAAGTAAGACTTGTGTATCACTAACCACAGACGCCATCTTGATACTTATACAAAGTAAAAAACAATTTCAACTGCAAACCAAGAGAAGTCTATCTGGTCATAAATCAAAAAATCATTTTCATATTCTCACACATATGCAGCTGTCAAAGGTCAAAGCAATAAATCACTTTCTGAAACCTGCCGAATCCTATCTAATCTTCTATTGGATTATGTCTTAATATAGGAAAACAGATTATCAGAAAACAATTTGTTTTTTGATATTTGACTTCCAACATTTGATATCCGATTTCAAACGAATATTGACCAATCAGAAAACCCTTCGTTTTTCGTTCATCCTTTTTGGATTTAAAACAAAAATAGACTTAATTCTCATTTCCTCTGTCAAAATAGTAAATTGAATAACGGTGAAAGAAAAATGAAAATATTTCTCCTTTCTATTTCTGTTTCTCATTTTGTTCATACCAGGAAGTGCACGCCCCCTCATAGTATATTCATAGCATCCTCCACATAGAATATTCATAGCCTTGTGTGTTCACAGCCTAGTTTGGCAGCACTACAGTTTAGAGTGTGGATGAAGTTAAGATAGTTAAGAAAGTATTAATGTTCAATACGATTCAGATGTTTTATTGAATTCATATGCCTATATATGGCCTCAAATTACTGCCAAATGTCTTGTGGGTAAATAAAGCGATGTGCACATCTGTAAATCACAATCCACACAACAGTTTTGCATTTTGTAGTTTTTAAAGATCTAAAGATCTGTGAATGCGTGATTAAGGACTTGCAAGAATTAACAATTTGCGTCTGTACAAATTTTTCTTCTGTTTTCATGAATATATTAACTGGTTCTAAATTTTGAACATCCAAAATATTTTCTAAAAATTAAGCTCAAGCACAAAGGAAGGAAATACAAATAATTTGTATGTTACAGAAATTGCTTAGTTTACTTAACAAAAAAAATATATTTCAAAATAAAACACTGCAATTTGACATGTATCAAGCAGAAATGGACTTGGTTGGTGCCCATCAAGAGTACAAACTTACAGTATCATATTTATTCCATATTTACAAAAAGTACATTTTCAATAAAATCAGTGCAATTTGACATGTATCAAACATAAATGGACATGAAAAATAAAAAACGTTTGGTGCCTATCAATATTACCAATTTACAGAATCATATTTATGTTCATATAAAATTAATAGCATAGAAAGGACTTGGAATTGGACTAATCAAGACCAAATGTCAGTGTACTAGCTAGAACACAGTGCAGGTTTTTATCATGCTCAGAGGGACCGTCTAAGTGCCAAATTATTCTAGGCAGATTTGTGTTCAGGGGATGTCCCCATCACCTGAACACAAAACTTAAAACTTCCATAACCACAGATATTAGCCATATTGGTAAAACATTAACACAACACATCACTGTTTTAGTGCTAGATATTGATTTTCCCAATTCCCATAATCCTTTGCAAGTAGCTAGCGACCACTGCCGAGATCACTACAAAACTTTAATCATGGTTATATCTAATTCGTGTGCATTTATTTTTACAATGTAGCATTCACAACTATAAGATAATATTCAATTTACTGGGCACGACTCGAGCCCTTCAAGACATATTCCTCAGCTGGTGCTAATACATTTCAAACGACACTCAAGTTGTGTGTGTGCTTGTTGTGACGTTGATTATCATAACAGTGTGTGGCTGTGTATCAGCCAGCAAAAATCATCAAGCATAAATGTTCTAATAATGTTAGCAAACAAATTAAAACCCTTTTGGGTCTGAGGTGATTTTGGACAGATTTTACTACTTGAACATTTTGGGTCCTATATTCATTTCTGTAACAGGTATCATGAAGTATTGTATATCCTGGTAATCACAACCCCCTCAGCTACAATAAAAACATACCTCTGGGACACTATTTAGAAAATTATTGTGTTGGAAAGGCAAAAACAAAATTCTATGGGGAACATTTCTGCGATATGGTATGACAAAAATATTTGAAACCATGATGAAGTTTAGTTTCAATGGCTTTTCCTGATATCAGAATGCATTTACTGTCATATTAGTGTTTTAGGCTAGAACTAATGAATAAAATGAATAATACAATGTAGAAAATATAGGTTCCCCCAAAAATATTGGGTTCTTCAACCTTGAAATGGACCACAATTTTATGTATATGAGAGATGCACATTTGACAAAGTTTGTGTGTAATGACACCAAACGGCCACTAGATGGGAGAAGAGGATCGGTAGCGCAATATGTTGTAAAACGTTTTGGGTGGAAAACAAAGAGCTATATTGCATAAAAGGAACAAAAACTATGTTGGTAATCGCCATTATTGACCTGTGACCAGTGGCGTGCGCCATGTTATGTTCCGTCACTATGGTATTGACCCCTATACCTTGCCATCATTTCTACGCCGTAGAGGTCATGTTTGCAAGCGTTATGACATAGCAGAAGCGCCGTTTGTGATTGGGCATCAAGGAATCGGCCACTAACAAAGAAAGACATTGATTCTCCAGTACGTAATGGTGACCGGTTTTGGTCCAAATCTACTATGCAGTATGCGATAGCCATAGGAACACAAACTGTGTACCAATCTCTTCGTTAGAATGTCTAGATATTAGCTAAAGTCAGCCATATGATTCTAGTGATTACTTTTCTGGGTATTTATGGAAATGTACACTATGCGCTCAGTCAGCAGTGGCCACTTGGTGCCACTCTACTATTTCCTCTCTCGTAGGCTGTGATCACCATAGGAACACAAACTGTGCACCAAGCTCTTCGTTAGAATGCCTAGATATTAGCTAAATTCAGCCGTATGATTCTAGTAATTACTTTTCTGGATTTATAGAAGTGTAGCCTACACTATGCGCTCCGGATGGTGACCATTTTCCTTCGCCTCCCACGGTTTGCTTGTAAGTTGCAAAGCTCTCTTAATTAAAATGAATGGAGCCATCACCAACAACGTTATAGTGTGCATGTAACCAATTATTCTTCTGTATCTCGCAACCAACCTCAAAATTCTCTTTCTTGTCCTTGATTTGAATAAAAGCGCAGTCAAAATTCAAAATAAATGCCTCTTTCAACAAGAGGTGAAATGAGATGTCAGTCAGCAGCCAGTAGTGAATCTAACAGCCAGTAGTGAGTAAAATCTTGGTCACCCAGCCACCCTTCTGGCTCCGCCCCTGGCTAAATACAACTACCTTATTGAATCTCCAGGTAATGTATTTATGACATCTGTCACTTTATTTTGCTGTTTTGGTAGTCTTTCCAATGTGACGTTACCGTAAACTAATTAAAAGAAGAAAGTGAATAGGAATTCAACAGTCTACAGGGAGTTTGACCCCAAATTTCATACATGGAATCCACAAGTGCAAAGCAGTATAAGTGTGTATCAAATGACACAAAGTCTGCTAGAGTTAGATAACTAACTCAAGCTTTTTTACATGTACAGTTAACAATTACCTGGATTTGTTTGCTGCATAGTTCTTGAATAGGGAACCTGTATTTGGATGTATTACTTCAGTCTAAGAAAAACAGGTCCACATATGAAGAATCACCATTAGAGTTGAAGGTGGAATGTTCTTGCTGTTGTGTATGCCTGTATGTTAACTTCCCACCAGTACATAGTTGCTGATGTTAAAGTCCAGATTGGTAGAATACTGTCCAACATCATACATGCAGTTAGGTCAACTATTGTGAATAGGTCCTCAACAGCACTCAATGTACTCATCCAAACAGACAACCAAATCGAGTACAAACTCATATTAACTGAAACTGTAATAAGACTTTCAAATTGATTATATTGTCGCTTCTGAAGTGTGAACATATGGAATGCATCATTCTAGAAAATTTTTTGATGCCAATATGTGATATGTGGCCCCCACTTGGCTAGACCAGTAAATGTGTGCATGAACCAGTACTAATACACTTACATATGACAAGTGATGGGGAAACTCTAACATGTGGATGCCACATAGCTAGACCAGTAAATGTGTGTATAAACCAGTAGTGAAACAGTCATACATGAAAAATTGATGGTGAAACTGTGTATTTGCCTTGGTCAAAAGAAAGTGCATTCAAATGGATTGATGCATGTTAAAAGAAGAAAGTGAATAGGAATTCAACAGTCTACAGGGAGTTTGACCCCAAATTTCATACATGGAGTCCACAAGTGCAAACCAGTATAAGTGTGTATCAAATGACACAAACTCTGTTAGAGTTACATAAATAACTCAAGCTATTGTACATGTACAGTTAACAATTACCTGGATTTGTTTGCTACATAGCTCTCGAATAG
>JACXGI010000630.1:0-14714 GCA_016801175.1 Esox masquinongy
TGCTCCCTCTGGGCTGGATGGGTGTAGGCCAGTCTCTGCTCCCTCTGGGCTGGATGGGTGTAGGCCAGTCTCTGCTCCCTCTGGGCTGGATGGGTGTAGGCCAGTCTCTGCTCCCTCTGGGCTGGATGGGTGTAGGCCAGTCTCTGCTCCCTCTGTGCTGGATGGGTGCAGGCCAGTCTCTGCTCCCTCTGGGCTGGTTGGGTGTAGGCCTGTGTTGGCGTCCCCCCGTTAGGCCTAGGTGACATGACATTGGTCCCCATGGCTCCTCCACCCCTCTGCCATCCTGCATGCCACACATATCAGCCTGGTTGTTTAGATGGAATATAGCCTTATGTGATTTTTATGTAAATGAATATAGCCTCATAATACAATTTGCTGGTATGCAAATGCTGTGTAAATTAATATAGCTAAATGTTTTTTTGTTGTTGTGTAAATTATACTGCCCTATTATGTGATTTGCTAGTCTGCTACTGTTCAGTCTTTAGACGATATTACGGTTGCCTAGCCAGACAAGATTGGGCGAAGAGGGGACATAGTCCATCTTCCCCCTGTGACACCATGCCCTGTAACACAAAGCCATTTCAGATCTTGTGGAACCACGTCAGTTTCTGTCATCATTATATTTGAGTGTGGCCTTTTAACTCAGGAGTTTGGGCCTTGCGTCTGTGTAGAGCTTGTGGGCGTGTCTATGCATTAATGAACTGTACATATTACAGAAACAAGGTGATTTCTCTAACCAGCTCACCTCTCTCATCTCCCTCTCAGGGTTTTAAACTAAAGATGCAGGTCCCTCAACTGAGCTCTCTGACCTGAAACCGTGACTGTTTTGTGGACGGGATACAGACACAGGAGCCCCCGGACGCCTGTACCCTTTGATGCAGCGGAAAAACAAGCCGAGTAAGCGGAAAGGAAAGAGGACTGCCCTGCACATGCTGGTATGATGAGACGGTGAATAAGACCTTACGATCGAACGTGGAGTGGACTGACGGAGGGAGAAAGAAGAGAGCGGCAGAGTGAGGGAGGGAGCACATTGTGTCAAGGGATCCTCCTAACCTCTAGGCGGCAGCACCAGTCAGAGCAGCAAGATGACCAGCCTGTTCAGGCGCAGCAGCAGTAACGGAGGCTCAAGTGGGGCGGGAGGCGGCAGTGGTACCACCCCAGGGGAGCTCAACAACAGCCGGCCTAACCGCCAGGTCCGGCGCCTGGAGTTCAACCAGGCCATGGAGGACTTCAAGACCATGTTCCCCACCATGGATTATGAGGTCATCGAGTGCGTCCTGCGCTCCAACAACGGGGCGGTGGACGCCACCATCGACCAACTCCTCCAGATGAGCATCGACGGACAGGGATCGGATGACAGCTCGGACTCCGATGACAGCATACCGCCAGAGGTCAGTCAGTGCGGAGTCACGACACCACTGACCAGTCGGGAAAAACAATATTTAACCCGTTCCTGCTTGTCGTCTAGCTCGTCTTGGCTTACGGACTGAATTTTGTGAAAACTATCCCTTTAATCTTTGTTTCATGTCTGTCTGTCTGTCATAAATAATATCCAGAATGCGTCAGGCCCAAAAATATATGTATTTGCACATCTAGCAGTTTGTCTGATAATAGTAGTCTTATGAAATAAAATCTATCAGAATACATCCTTTTAATTGGAAAATAATAGATATTTGAAATTGTATTTGAACACAGGTCTCCTGTACACTAATTTGATGCCCTATTATTACATTTTTTCAGTTCTTTTCCCAGTTCTCTGTGTCCTTCGCCTCTGTCCGGTGTTGATTCATGGTTGTTCCCTGCTACTATTTGTGTGGCTATTACTTGATTAATCTCAACCTGACCCTCCTGGATAACATGGCCAGGATGGATTCTCCACTGCAGCAGTAAAGCAGGCTTTGTGTTCTAGCTCTTCTCAGAATTAGCCTGCAGCTTCATGACCCACTGAAGATGCTGACTCAAGCACAGATTGTATCCAATCCCAACTCAAGCGTGAGACCATAATGCACCTCATGACGTGTGCCTTCTGTAGCCTGTCATATCCTCTGCTGCTTACTGGCCTCTCCTCCTGTTCTGGTTGTAGTGTCTGTTAATCAATGGTAAGAGACTGTAAACTAAACAAAAAAGGAACTGCAACCCAAGTTGTCTCACTTAAAATAGTGAAAGCAGTATGAATGCTAAAGCAGTTTGTTTGCTCATTACGTTATCAAACACCACAACCTCAGCATGCTTCTGTTGTCTTTTACTGTCTGATTTAAATGTGCATTCATGTTATTGATCGGGGCTGTGTTCTTTCTATTGGTCTCGTCCATTTCCTGTGATAGATTCTAGAGCGGACTCTAGAACCGGACAGTTCCGATGAAGAACCACCTCCTGTCTACTCACCGCCCAGTTATGATATGCACATCTATGACAGGAAATACCCAGAGGCCCCGCCCACTCCTCCGCCCAGGTAAAGTGTTGTAGGGGGTCCATGCTCCACTCCCTCTAAAGTACTGGAAACAACATATTCTTACCATGATTTGAAAACATTGCTGGCTTTCAGGCTTCCAAATTATCCAAGTCTTTGTGGTGAACCATTAAAGAAATAATTTGCTTTTCCTCCATATTGCAAAGTGATTGCTAATCTTTTTAATAACTGGCTTATCACTGACATGTATATACCTATTTAATGTTTGGAAGCACTATAACAAGTTGAAAAAATGTTGGATTTAAAAATCCTAACAGGATATCTGGCTCACATGCAATTCAGCCTGTTCTCTTTGACCCACAGAGGAAGTGGTCCCATGGGCCCTGGGATTTACATGCTTTGAATTAGGAGCAGATCCTGTGCATTCACAACTGACCTCATGATCAAATTGTTAGTCATGGCTCCACCTGGTGGCCATATTCAAAATATGCATATAAAAAGTGTGCATGCGTGTGCGTAATTGGTACTGGTGTCACTGGACCAGTTAATGCCTCCATGCAAATTTTGTTTTTACCTATTTCTGCACATTTTGAAATGTGATAGAAACAATATTTGTGCAGTTGTTATTGATGCGTGAGTGAGAGTGACTAACAAAATCAATGTTTATGGCCGTCTAAGTACCTAAAAAATGAAGACACTTCTATCCTGGCCCTGACTTTTAAACCTGGTCTGACCTAGGTTTGAGGCCCAGCCACCTCCAGGTCACCGGAAGATCCGCAGCTACAGGAACTGGAACCCACCATTGCTAGGCAACCTGCCAGACGACTTCCTGCGGATCCTGCCACAGCAGCTTGACAGTATACAGGTACACAGTTGACAGGAAGAAAGCTGTTGGATCAAATGAAACCATCGTCAACAGAGAGGCAACGTCCTGCTTACAGAAATCAATAGAAACCTGACCTCTCTCGTCCTCCTCTTCTAGGGATCACAGAGCAGTCTGTCCCAGCCGTCCTCCTTCACTTCGTCTCTGTCCTCTATCGTCCAGCCGACGGCCCGGGGAGGTGTCTCCAGGCCAGGGTTTGGTGCAGGGCCAGGGGCCCCTGGAGGGCCAAGCAGTGTCGGGGACACAGCAGGCACAGAGCAGGAGCGGAAACTGAAACAGTACCTGGATGATGAGCGGATCGCCCTTTTTCTCCAGAATGAGGAATTCATGAGGGAGCTGCAGCGCAACCGCGAGTTCCTCGTGGCCCTAGAGAGAGGTGGGTTTCACTCATGCACGTACATGTTCATGTCCTCACACTAAATGTAAACTAAATATCACAGGAAACCCGAATTAGTACTTCATGCTTTCTATGCAGTATGTCAGCTACTGCTGAATTCTTTCTCTTTCATGCTATTCTAGTTGCAAGGTATCTTGTGTAACGGTTCCTCGTACTTCCGTAGTTGAAATTTGAGGACCATATCTCCTTTTCTGTTTCTATTTTAGATCGCTTGAAGTATGAATCAAAGAAATCCAAGTCCAGTCATTCATCTGTCAGCATGGAGAATTCCTTACCTGGTAGGTATCATTCATAAACTTCACCAGTAAAGATATGAATACATTGACATGCATGTTTATATAAAAAAAATATGCATACTGATGTGAGTGATTTGAGATGTACTGTATACAGGTGTGACCAAAGGAATTTGGTACCCTTGCACTTTCTTCAAATAACTCACATAGTCTCTAACAATGAGCAGAAATTGACGTTTAATTATTCCACTGTGAATATTACAGAACCATTTGTTTTTGATTCAGAACATAATATTTTAAAATCAGAAAATACACAGAAACAGTTTTGACAGAACACACCTAGACTGCTCAATCCTAATTCTGGACTTCAAGACCAGTTCCACGCCGTTTCTTAATGTCAACCCTCTAATCAGGGACTTATTTAGATGTCCAATTAATGATGAAATAGAACCGAAAACCAGGAGACTTTGGATGTCGTAGGCTGAGAGTTGAATATCCAGAACCTAAACTATATTACAGAGCCTTTGGCCAAAATAACTGAAATCAAATAGCCATGCGTCCTACTGTCATGTAAGAACTTTGTGTAACTCCATACTGATAGTTTGGCTCACTCTTGTGCTAACTGCTCCAGTTCTCCCAGATTTAATGAGTGCCTCCTAACTGCTCTGTTCGGAACTCTCCACAGGTTTTGCCTTGAGCCATTCTTGTGTGCATTTGGAAGTGTGTTTTGGAGTCATTGTCCTGACCCATGGCCTTTGGCAGAGACCTATCTTTCTGACACTGAGTTCAAAATTGCACTAAAATATTGTGTTCTTCTGATTTCATGATGCCATACACACAGTTAAGACACCCAGAACCAGAGGCAGCAAAACAACCCCAAAACATCACTGAACCTCCTCCATGTCTGACTGTGGGGAAAGTGTTCTTTATCTTCGAAGGCTTCATTTTGTTTTCTGTAAACATAGAGATGGTATGCTTTACCAAAAAGCTCTAATCTATCTACCGGAAGTTGTCCCTAAAGGATTGTGGCATGTTGCTACTACTGTGTGTGTACTGTGAACTTCTCCAGGTAGTTGTTAATCAGCGTCATTCAATTGACGGATCACTGCCAGTTTTGCAGTGAACACCTGAGAGAATGACCACTGACTTTACATGGTCAAATAAAAACGTGAAGTACTGGAGTTGTTCGGGTCATTGTTATCATTAATGTTCTTCTGTACTGTAAGTACTGTATGGGTGTGTGTTTGTGTTGCATACTAACACTTGTGTCTTGAACGTCACCTGTCTTTATTTCAGGAGAACATTGTGGTGCGTCGGGGTCCATGGAGGCCTGTACAGCTGTGTCGGATGAGGCCATGTTCAGAGACAAACTCAAACACATGGGCAAATGTAAGGCATCCTCTACTGGGATAGTAACTAACCCCTGGTTCTCAAGGGCCAGTCAAGTAACTCAGCCAGGAGAACTACAGACTTATGCAAACCTTTTTTTAAAGTCCTTTGCTACGCATTTTATTTCGTGATGACACAGTTTTGGTCTCTTCCAATTAGCAACAAGAAAGAAGCTGTTTGAAATCGCCAGATCATTCTCTGAGAAAACAAAGAGGAGAAAGACAAAAAGAAGAACACTCCTGAAGCACCAGTCGTATCCTTCGTTACCAGTTGCTAGATTGGATGGGTTCTGTGATTGTCTTTTATATAGAACATGTTCCAGACATACTATTGTACAGTCATTAGTAAAGGCGTAAGCAAGCATGCCTTCAAATGGTGAAAATGTGAAGTATGTGTTTTATAGATATTGGGGTAGAAAATCCAATGTAATGCTTTTTTGGTGTTTTTAAATGATACAACAGCAGAATGTGAATACTGTGGGAGGCTTATTTATTATTATTAACATCCAGCACAATAAAGGGTTTCCCTTCACCATTTCCCGCCGAAGGCTGGGCACAGCCAACTCCACAGCCAACCTCCTGGATGACGTGGATGGGAGCCCGGAAGACGGCCAGCCCAGAAGGTCAGCCACTCAGGAAGACGATGAGCCACACAAGGAGCTGTTGTCTTGGTAAAATCTGGTGTGATTCATCACTTCACCATTTGTGTAACCACTGTAAATGAATCAGTCAGGTGTTGGAGGCAGGGAGAGGGGATTTGGTTGTAAAACCAAAACCCTTTTGGCTGTAGTCTTCAAACACATCATATCTTCCATTTTAGATCTTCAGAGGCAGCACCTCATCAGGGTTTCCATGGTGACAGGAGAATGACCCATGGCTGTACTTTGGCTTGTCACTCCCCGAAGACATACAAGACATTTTGAGGCCCGGAGGAGTCCTGGGACCATCCCCTCCACCAGACTGTTCTCTACAGAACACCACTCCTTCACTGGTTGTTCATAACTGCATTGGATTACCATTTTAATTTGTCTCATAACTCTTCTTAATATGATTTCATATAAAGGGCAGATGCATTAGTCTTTTGACAGTTCTGTTTATTTTCTATATGTTTTTGTTGCTGTTTTCATGATCTTACCATATGGACTCGTCTAGTGTCACCGGTTGAATCTCTTTCACATTGCTGGGGAGGTCACTCCAGAGCTGAAGGAGGCATAACCCCCCTCTGAAACATCCCATAATAAACCCTGTTTACTCCCTGCACCCATGTGTTGCTATGCCCATCAGGCCACTAGTTGGAATGGACATTAACCAGTGATGTCATTCACAAATACACTCACAGTTCAATAGCTAATAAAGGTCAGGATGCAGAAACAACTTGTAAACAGAGATCCCGACATTTAGTCACCATTACAGATGATCTGATTCCCCTTGCAAATCTTGAGTTGCCTTGGAGCAATTTCACTGAAGATTATATTACCCTAGACAGACATGCTTGTGTGTCAGTTGAAGGGTTGTTAATCTTGTTGCCCTGCTCAAATGGCGCCCTTCTCTGAACCCCTGTATCCAATAAGGATTCCAATCTTCCAGAGTGGTCATCTGACCCAAGAGGGACATTTTATCCAATATTTCTGTCTACTTGTAACTAAATGCAGTGTTACCTTTTATCCCATTTCAAGAGCTCTAGTCATAACTCGTCAAAAGATTTCATGTAAACTGAAATATCCCTTAAGCTACACTTACTGCCATATCTCACTGTTCTCGTATTTTTCAATATAGCATTTCTATTGTAACCCTATCTCATTTAGTTAGGAGGGGCACATATCGATATTTTCCAGTGTTATTAATGATAATAAAAACATTTGATTAGTAGAGAAATATTTGCTAAACAAACATGCCGTTGACGTGCACATTTAATAAACATGTGTTTTGCTATGTAGTGTAAGGTGAATTCTCCGAGGTGGTCAAAACAAGCATTCTCATTAGTAGAGACATGTTCTAAGCCATACTCAAAAATGATGGTGCCTCTGTGAGGACTGACATTGCACTTGATGACCCTGTTGATTACTGTTGGATGTTTCTGGAAGAAGTAGACTGATTATGGCCCCGTGCTGTAATATCGTGAGCTTCAAAGACTGTCTGGTGTCAAGCAAGATTTGAAATCAACCCTCTGAGTCACTAGGCGATGCAGAAGGATTCAAACTGATCAGTCTCTTTACCTACTATTGACAGCGGTGTGACTCCTGAATCCTTCTCTTCAAAATGTGCACTTTTCTCAATTATTCAAAAGGAAGGGACTGACTGTTGTTATCGCCAGCCAAGTGCCCACCGGAGGGAAGGCTGAGAAATTAGAACTCACATTTATCAACTGTTTTTTCTGGAATGGATTTACACTATTGTTGAAAGGTTTGGGGTCACTTAGAAATGTCCTTGTTTTCCATGACAACATACATGAAATTAGTTTGAGTAGGAAATATAGCAAAATCAATAGGAAATGGTCATTGACAAGGTTACAAATATAGATTTTTAACTGAAATAACTGTCCTTCAAACTTTGCTTTCGTCAGATTCCTCCATTTGCATCAATTACAGCCGTGCAGACCTTTAGCATTCTAGTTGTCAATTTGTTGAGGTAATCTGAGATTTCACCCCATGCTTCCTGAAGCACCTCCCACAAGTTGGATGGCTTGATGGGCACTTCTTACCATACCGTCAAGCTGCTCCCACAACAACTCAATAGGGTTGAGATCTGATGACTCTGCTGGCAACTCCGTTATAGACAGAATACCAGCTGACTAATACTTCCCTAAATAGTTCTTGCGTAGTTTGGAGCTGTGCTTTGAGTCATTGTCCTGTTGTAGCAGGAAATTGGGTCCAATCAAGAATCTGTGAGGTGTCCGTTTCTCAAACTAGACGCTAATGTATTTTTCCTCTTGCTCAGTTATGCACCAGGGCCTCACACTCCTCTTTCTATTTTGGTTACAGCCAGTTTGCACTGTTCTGTGAAGGGAGTAGTACACAGCGTTGTACGATATCTTTAGTTTCTTGGAAAGTTCTCGCATGGAATAGCCTTTATTTCTCAGAACAAGAATAGACTGACAAGTTTCAGAAGAAAGTTAGCAAACACAATGTGGCATGGAACACAGGATTGATGGTTGCTGATAATGGGCCTCTGTATACCCATGTAGCTATTCCATTAAAAATCATCCGTTTCTGACATTTCCAACATTAAATGTCTACACTGTATTTCTGATCAGTTTGGTGTTATTTTAATGGACAAAAAATTAGCTTTTGTTTCAAAAACAAGGACATTTTTAAGTGACATCAAGCTTTTGAATGGTAGTGTACATTTAAATGGTTTAAATGGCTATATCACCAATTCAGATTGTTCCACAATGTAAAAGTATTGAAACTTAATTGGTTCCACAATTCAAATATACTTATAGTAAGATGGTTCCACTAATGAAATGTAATGTGGTTCCATTCATTTGTTAAAAGTAAATCTGAACATCCCTGTTCTCGGTCAGGGTTGTTGATGGAAGACCTACTTGGTGTTGTACATAAGGAGAGGTCTATTCATTGTAGGTTTTAATTGTATGAAAAAATGTTAAGACTCAGCGTTCCTGTTTAAGCCTGTTAATATTTTAGATTGGGATGGATGCCACTTTGCCCTTAGCCAATTTGGTGTCTGTTTTAGTTGTTAGTTTTGATATAAACATTTGTCACAAGACCTTCCAAATGTTTACCAATAAACTGAGTTTATTGCCCTTGTCATAATGAAAAAGGTTCTGCCATGTCAGACACCAATTAATTTGTACCGTTACTGAGTGACAGATAGGAGGCGCCATTATTAAGCATACTCAACTGATTACCTTTCATTGTTAGTCATGCTACTTACATATCCATATAGATGTTCAAAAATGAAAAGACAGTTCTTAATGCACCACACTTTCAGAAGTAATTTGACATTTATGATCTTTCCTTTATGTTAATAGAAGACCTTAAAATTACTATCTGCAGCAATGGAGGCAGCATTGTTTGACAGACACAGGATTTCTGTTTAGAGAAGTCTGTGACATTTCACCCACTGACTGATCAGCAGATTTATGTCTGTCCGTTCCTGCATTGCAGGATGTCAGTCACTCACCAAGTGCTTGCATTCCATTGGTCTTTTTATAAGTTCAAATGTTTTATATGTTCAGTTCACATCGGAAATGGAGTGCTGTTTTGTTACTGCACTCTCAAGGACAACACTTGTTTGCATGGTTTTGTGATTTTAAAATGGCTTGATGTTTGATGACTGCTCCTAGAAACTTTCAAATGTTATCCTCTCAGGGACGTTCCCATCTCTTTAGTACTGTCTTCCATTTCAATTTAATCTAACTTGGTAAAAGCACAATTAAGAGTAAGAAATCTACATCTATGGTGATGGTTTATTCCAGCAGAACCTTCAAATACCGTATCACTGGTGGTCAGATGTGATTTTACTTATTGGGCCTGTGTGATTCTGCATATAGTTGTACGGACAAGAAAATACTGTCATTTTACATTTAAACTTTTTCTGACTGATAGACAAATAGCACCACAAATGTTTTTAGAGATGTTTCTTAGTACAGATCTTCTACTGTGAGTTTACCACGGATAGGGATTTTGCTCCCTAATGAATGTACATGAATGGAGTTGAGGCCAGTAATAGCAGACAACATACTTGTTTACAATGCACTTATGAGCCTGTCATTTTATATGGCTTAAAAAAAACTATCATAAGAATGTATGCCATATTGACTTTAAAGAACTACCACCACAGGCCTGATGGTTTTCAGTCTCTTTTGTATGTAATTGGAGATATAGATGTCCTGTAAAGAAACATCCTGGTAGCCCTAACCTCCAGGCATTTTTGTAGATCTCTGTCTGGACAGGACCGTACCCAGTTCTATCAGTTAATGTTGGTCAAACAAAAAACATTGGTTATTATCAAAGCCAAAATACATTTAAAGATCTCAATGTGTTTGTTTCATAAAGGACAAGCTAAGCTGCTGTTTTTTCCCCACAAAAAAATGTTTAAGGTTCTTTAAGTGATTGTTGTTCTCAAGATTTATTTCAGGTGAGTTTTTTTTCTTACACTGTGGTAAGTTTCTTAGGGGTATTGAAAAAATGAAATTGTGTTGTACCCTGTCTGATGTGATTGTGTTACATCTGTAAAGATTTATTAACAGATCCTGCTCATTAAATTGTTTCTATCGATCCCTTAGACACGATTGTCACAACTGACTCATGTAAATGATTTATCTGTGGTTAGACAGACTTTTAATCATATATACTGGATTTACATACTTCTACAATGACACTTTGACAACACAGCAAATTATCACCTGGCTCCAGGTTCTCTGGGCTAGTAAATTAAAGGTTGCTTGCTCAAACCCTTCAAATGACATGGACAAATCTGAGCATATGCAAGGCACTTCACCCTAATTGCTGCTCTAACTTGTTTTTTTAACTGATTAAAACGTATAAGAGAAAATATGCTCTGGTTGATAAAAACATAGTCGTGGTATATCGAGTGGATGTCCACTGGGCCCAAACTGGGTGATGTTTCAGTCTAACATTTGTTTTGTGACATTGAATCTACAGAATATATAAAACATTTGGATTTAAAAGACATATCATCCAGGGCCTGGTTTACCAAAAGGATAAATTCATAATTAGAACTGTACAGGCTTCATTTAATACCTTAATGGTTTCCCAAAGCCATCTTACTAAAGTTATCAGACAATGCTTTTTTGTGTCTGGGCAGCTGATTGTGGTACAGTAGGATGGGTGCCTGTAAGCTCAATTGTGGTTGTTGGAAAGGGAATGCACTGTTAGTTGTATGTGCTGGAAAATTCTTCCTAGTTTATATGAGCAGCAGAATTAGAAGTATACTGGCTTGGTGCGATGTTCAACTTAGGAAACATCTTTGACTCTGCTGATCCTGCTTTCGAGTAGTTGTTATGAGACATGGTCATAAACACAAATTGGACAACAATATTTGGAGAGAAACGTGTACAGTGCCTTCAGCCCCATCACTTTCTATTTTGTTTTAATATAGACTTAGTTTGTAATTGATTAAAACATTTGTCATTAATCTACACACAACACAAAGCAAAAATTTTTTTTAAATATTTTGTAAGTATTCGTGGACACCACTGTTCAAAAGTTTGGGGGCACTTAGAAATGTCCTTGTTTTCCATGAAAACATACATGAAATTAGTTTGAACAGGAAATGTAGCAAAGTTAATAGGAAATATAAGTAATTGGCAAAGTTAGAAATAATAATTTTTAATTGAAATAATATTTGTGTCCTTCAAACTTTGCTTTCACCAAAGAATCCTCCATTTGCCGCAATTACAGCCTTGCAGACCTTTGGCATTCAATTTGTTGAGGAAATCTGAAGAGATTTCACCTGCTGCTTCCGGAAGCACCTCCCACAAATTGGATTGGCTTTATGTGCACTTCCTACGCACCATACAATCAAGCTGCTCCCACAACAGCTCAATAGGTTTGACATCCGATAACTGTGTTTGCTACTCCATTATAGACAGAATACCTGCTGACTGCTTCTTTCCTAAATAGTTCTTGCATAGTTTGGAGCTGTGATTTGGGTCATTGTCCTGTTGTAGGAGGAAATTGGCTCCAATAAAACATCATCCACAGGGTATGCAAAATGAAGTGATAGCATTCCTTCCTCAAGATCCCTTTTACCCTGTACATATCTCCAAATTTACCATCACCAAAGCACCTCCAGACCATCACATTACCTTCCCCATGCCTATGTAGATATTTCATGAAAAATTAAGGGAAGCTCAGAATTAAGGGATGGATGAACACAGCAATATACAGGTGCTGGTCATATAATTAGAATATCATCAAAAAGTTGATTTATTTCAGTAATTCCATTCAAAAAGTGAAACTTGCATATTATATTCATTCATTACACACAGACTGATATATTTCAAATGTTTATTTCATTTAATTGTGATGATTAAAACTGACAACTAATGAAAATCCCAAATTCAGTATCTCAGAAAATTAGAATATTACTTAAGACCAATACAAAAAAAGGATTTTTAAAAATGTTGGCCAACTGAAAAGTATGAACATGAAAAGTATGAGCATGTATAGCACTCAATACTTAGTTGGGGCTCCTTTTGCCTGAATTACTGCAGCAATGCGGCGTGGCATGGAGTCGATCAGTCTGTGGCACTGCTCAGGTGTTATGAGAGCCCAGGTTGCTCTGATAGTGGCCTTCAGCTCTTCTGCATTGTTGGGTCTGGCGTATCGCATCTTATTCTTCACAATACCCCATAGATTTTCTATAGGGTTAAGGTCAGGCGAGTTTGCTGTTAATTAAGAACAGGGATACCATGGTCCTTAAACCAGGTACTGGTAGCTTTGGCACTGTGTGCAGGTGCCAAGTCCTGTTGGAAAATGAAATCTGCATCTCCATAAAGTTGATCAGCAGCAGGAAGCATGAAGTGCTCTAAAACTTCCTGTTAGACGGCTGCGTTGACCTTGGACCTCAGAAAACACAGTGGACCAACACCAGCAGATGACATGGCACCCCAAACCATCACTGACTGTGGAAACTTTACACTGGACTTCAAGCAACGTGGATTCTGTGCCTCTCCTCTCTTCCTCCAGACTCTGGGACCTTGATTTCCAAAGGAAATGCAAAATTTATTTTCATTAGAGAACATAACTTTGGACCACTCAGCAGCAGTCCAGTCCTTTTTGTCTTTAGCCCAGGCGAGACGCTTCTGATGCTGTGTCTTGTTCAGGAGTGGCTTGACACAAGGAATGCGTCAGCTGAAATCCATGTCTTGCATACGTCTGTGCGTGGTGGTCCTTGAAGCACTGACTCCAGCTGCAGTCCGCTCTTTGTGAATCTCCCCCACATTTTTGAATGGGTTTTGTTTCACAATCCTCTCCAGGGTGCGGTTACCCCTATTGCTTGTACACTTTTTTCTACCACACCTTTTCCTTCCCTTCACCTCTCTGTTAATGTGCTTGGACACAGAGCTCTGTGAACAGCCAGCCTCTTTAGCAATGACCTTTTGTGTCTTGCCCTCCTTGTGCAAGGTGTCAATGGTCGTCTTTTGGACAGCTGTCAAGTCAGCAGTCTTCCCCATGATTGTGTAGCCTACAGAACTAGATTGAGACCATTTAAAGGCCTTTGCAGGTGTTTTGAGTTAATTAGCTGATTAGAGTGTGGCACCAGGTCTCTTCAATATTGAACCTTTTCACAATATTCTAATTTTCTGAGATACTGAATTTGGGGTTTTCATTAGTTGTCAGTTATAATCATCAAAATTAAAAGGAATAAACACTTGAAATATATCAGTCTGTGTGGAATGAATGTATAAATTATACAAGTTTCACTTTTTACATGGAATTACTGAAATAAATCAACTTTTTGATGATATTCTAATTATATGACCAGCACCTGTAGATGCAATAGAAAAGCCTATGAAGAAAACCTCAAAACACACAGGACCTCAGGCTGGGGCGAACAATCATCCTTGAGCAGGTCAACCACCGGAAGCACACAGCCAAGACAATGCTGGAGTTGCTTAGTGAAAAGTCTGTGAATGTCCTTAGTTGGCCCAGCCAAAGCCGGAAGAATGGATGAAGCAGCTCAAATTCAGATGTGCAAATCTGGTATAGGCAAATACCTATGTACATGAGAAATTTTAAGGGGCATTCACTGTAAATGCACACATTTGATTAAAATTGCTTTTGATTTGTTATTATAAAAATATTCTGTAGGTGTTGTACATTGAGTTTAAGTTGGGGTTTGGTAGTGACTACAGTTTAAAATAAAACATAACATATTGGTCTCACAGTTTGCCAAATTACCAGGAATAATATATTCACCAAATTACCAGGAATAAAAAAAAAAGTATTTTCCTTTGTAAACTCAGTATATCAGTATAGTTTCACAATCATTGATTTAACATTTTAAATGATCTCCTTTATGTCATGCTCTCCTGGACCCTGGTAGAAGGGTGAAAACATATACATATAAAGCATTTAGGTTAGGGGGATAACTGGAGACATTACATACTGTAAACTTAAGGGATAAACAAATGTTAATAATCTTAAGTGCATTTTTTGTTCTTCAATACTGTATTGTTTTAATGTCATTTTCCTTTTAGATTAAGTTTGTAAATGTACTTTTTGAATTATGTGAAATTTGGCCAATAAAAAGTCTACACACCCCTGTTAAAATGCCATGTTCTTGTGATGTAAAGATTGAGACAAAGATAAATCATGTCAGAATTTTCCACCTTTAATGTGACCTATAATGTGAACAATTCAATTGAAAAACAAACTGAAATCTTTGAGGGGGAAAAATAAAAATAAAAAAT
>JACXGI010000630.1:14814-26484 GCA_016801175.1 Esox masquinongy
CTTCTTTGCAAAAGCGCTCCAAATCTGTCAGATTGCGAGGACATCTCCTGTGCACAGCCCTCTTCAGATCACCCCACAGATGTTCAATTGGATTCAAGTCTGGGCTCTGGCTGGGCCATTCCAAAACGTTAATCTTCTTCTGGTGAAGCCATGCTTTTGTGGATTTGGATGTGTGCTTTGGGTCGTTGTCGTGCTGAAATGTGAACTTCCTTTTCATCTTCAGCTTTCTAACAGACGCCTAAAGGTTTTGTGCCAAAATTGCCTGGTATTTGGAACTGTTCATAATTCCCTCCACCCTGACTAAGGCCCCGGTTCCAGCTGAAGAAAAACAGCCCCAAAGCATGATGCTGCCACCACCATGCTTCACTGTGGGTATGGTGTTCTTTGAGTGATGTGCAGTGTTGTTTTTGAGCCAAACATACCTTTTGGAATTATGGCCAAAAAGTTCAACCTTGGTTTCATCAAACCATAACACATTTTCCCACGTGCTTTTGGGGGACTTGATGTTTGTTTTTGCAAACTTCAGCCGGGCTTGGATGTTTTTCTTTGTAAGAAAAGGCTTCCGTCTTGCCACCCTACCCAATAGCCCATTAATATGAAGAATATGGGAGATTGTTGTCACATGTAGCACACAGCCAGTACTTGCCAGAAATTCCTGCAGTTCCTTTAATGTTGCTGTAGGCTTCTTGGAAGCCTCCCTGACCAATTTTCTTCTCGTCTTTTCATAAATTTTGGAGGGATGTCCAGTTCTTGGTAAGGTCTCTGTTGTGCCATTTTTTCTCCACTTGATGATGACTGTCTTCACTGTGTTCCATGGTATATCTAATGCTTTGGAAATTCTTTTGTACCCTTTTTTTGGAAATTCTTTTGTTCCTGACTGATATCTTTCAACAATGAGATCACTCTAATGCTTTGGAAGCTCTCTGAGGACCATGGCTTTTGCTCTGAGATGCAACTAAGAAAATGTCAGGAAAATTCTATGGAACAGCTGAACTTTATTTGTGATTAATCAGAGTCACTTTAAATGATGGCAGGTGTGTAATGACTTCTATTTAACATGAGTTTGATTGGTTAATTCTGAACACAGCCACATCCCCAGTTATAAGAGTGTGCACACTTATGCAACCAGGTTATTGTAAGGTTTTTATTTTTCATTTTTCCCCCTTGAAGATTTCAGTTTGTTCAATTGAATTGTTCACATTATAGGTCACATTAAAAGTGTAAAAAGTTCTGACATGATTTATCTTTGTCTCATTCTTTTACATCACAAAAACCTGGCATTTTAACAGAGGTGTGTAGACTTTTTATATCCACTGTATCTCTATAGTAGGGTAAGATAATTATAAATATGATTAATTAATCATGAATGTAGGCTACTTATCTTGCCAGAAAATCTTAATATCAGCTTAATGAGCACAATGACAAAAAAAAATATGCATTGTCTTGGGTGCTCGTCACAATGTTAATATATTCTTTAATGTACTATTTAACTTTTCATACAGTGGTTGGCCGGCTTAAAAAAACGTATTTAACTTAATATGAATACAGTACCAGGCAAAAGTTTGGATTTGAAGTACGTGTGTCCAAACCTTTGACATTTTACATTATAGTGACAAAAGTCAACGAACGCAGCCATTGAAACCCGAGGAGGAGGTGCCATTTTATCGTCTTGGTAACGGTGATGACGTATGTCGAGAAAAAAATAACTCCCACTCAACGAGACCTCCCCCGTGAATGAAAGGATGCTATCCAGTTCAAACGTTTACTCTTCAGCTATTGGACCTCGATGTAGTCGTCTGTGTTTAGCGATATACTATCTAACACTGTAATTTTGTGTATTTCAGTAAATGTAGATTTTAGTGATGCGGTTGGATTGAACAATTGTATACACGGATTGTAAAGACAAGAAAACAACTATTTAAAATAAATTTTCATTTTGGGCTCACGCGAAATAAAATTAGCAGCCAGCAGGCTACGTGCGCAGCCCAACATTCCAGACGTCGGGATAGAATCCTGTTATCTCGCAGGCTGATACTGAAAAATACAATTTCATTTTCCGTTAAACCAATAGGCGTTTCATTTGAGATCCAGTTTCTATTTAGATGGCAAGCTTTCCAGATTCTGTAAACGAAAATGAAATAGGTAAGTTAAGATAAATTTTACTCTCCTTATGGGTGTTCATTCAGTTGTAAAACGTTTCGCCAAATGAAAGCATGCAGAAGTAAATGGTCATGGATTACTTGCATTTCCCAATAGATTTCAATTTATATTTTTCCGGTATAAACTCTGTTTACGACATTTTTCGCCACTGAAACGTTTTGTTTGGCGGGATTAATAAACACCCTTTTCTGTTTGGGGTGCTTGCAAACTTCTCGAATATTCTGCAGTTTGTATTTAATAACATTCGTAAACGTATTTGTTGGTGAACCGTATGTATTAGTTATATTTTTTTCAGGTTTTTTTTTTATATATCCTAGTAGCTAGACAAGTGATTCACACCCACATAAGCGCCTGTCCACATCACCCTCCCCCCACATACAGCGTGCCTACGTGAGCACTGGGGTGTATTCGTCAGACAAACAAAACGTTTTAGTTGTGAAACATTTCGTTAAATTGAGTTTATATTGGACAACATACTGTTTTTGACCAAACGTTTCACAACTAAATCGCTTCCTGAGTAGTAGTCTGTTCACTTCCTTTTCCCCATGTCCTGAATGTGGTGGTGTGTTTAGCGTGACTCATTTATTTTCGGGTCGAGTCGGTTTATCAATGAACCAAAAGGATGTAACGTATTTACTTGGTCAACCACAACAATATTTAGTATAGTCCATTTAATTACCACTTATTTATAATTTACGTAAAAATGAATATCTGTTTACACCAGAGGTCAGTTTAGCTTGGTTTAACCAGCCTAACCTGCGATGTGAAATAAAATAAATTTTGAACGTAGTGTTCAGTAGAACTGGGAATTGCTTTATTATAAGAGATTTTCGGTACTTTAATGTGGAGGCGATTTGTACTGCGAAATTCTCGATTCTGTATTAATTCAATACTATGATTTTATGTTACAAACTTATTTCTTCATATGTATATGTGTATATGTATGTGTACGTATATATGTATGTATGTTGTAGAGGGACATTTGGAGAGCCATGAAAAAATTTTTGGTCACATTAAAACTCGGTATTTAAAGATTGAGAACTATAAAGGAAAAGTCAAAAAGTACACAAATAATATTGCAATGTTGTTGAAATTATATATCATATATGATCTGGTTCGTTAAGAAAAACTGTTTACTAAACTTAGTTTTTAGTTGTCTACTAATAAGCAATAGCAATGATTGATAATAATTGCTTTCTGGACTGTTTTTCTCTGTTCCCAGGTAAGGCTAAGTTCATTGGTGAACTCTTAGTGCCTGTCGCTCCCTTTGACCAGAAGTCTGGACGAGAGACCTGGACCGTAGCATTTGCACCTGATGGTTCTTACTTCGCTTGGTCTCAAGGGCATCGCATTGTGAAGCTTGTTCCCTGGTCAAAATGCCTGAAAAATTTGTAAGTTCCTGTACTGGACCAACAACATTCTAGTGTCTTATCTCAGACTGACATGCCCAATCTCCTCTGTTCTCTCTCCTGTGACCAGAAACCCATTAATGATTGTCTGATTGATGAAATGTCTGTTAATCAGTAGGTGATAGGAAGACTGTCCTCCCTGATAGCTACTTGTTGTCAGTGATACTCAAGTAAGAGATTTTGCAATCTGCCACGCCTCTTGGAATAAGTATTTCAGGTTCCCATTGGGTAGTCATTTGGCGTCTGCCCTCCCTGTTTCATGTCTGGTGTTAAGACCCTGAAGGTTTCCTCCGGTCTTTTACTAAAGCGGGATTTCGCCGCGCTGCTACATTTCACCGCGCTGCTACATTTCACCGTGCTGCACTATTCCCTAACAGTTACTGTATTTATTTTAGAGTATTTACTCATTTTTAGATTAGGTTAATAGTTATGAATTCAAGTGAAATGATAAAATAACATGGAAGAACCCTGCTATTTTCTAAATAACAGATCTGTTAAAGACGATCTCTCTGTTAAACCCTTAAAAGAAATAATGCACTGGTTATTCAGAAGTGGAAATATACTCAGTGGATTTAATATGGCTTTATGATTTTAGCTCATCTCTCTTTCAACACTTTTTAGAAAAGCTGCAGTAAAGCGCAGTCCCACTTTACCCAACCTGGGCTTGTCTTTGGCAAGATAAAGCTAAACAACAGGTTAGGGCTTTATTACCATATCTTCATATTGTAAAAGCATGTAAGGTTTTACTGCCTTGAAGTCAAAATGTCTGCGTGTCGGGCTGTAAAACCTTCTGTAAACAATAACTTATCAACTGAATAATAAAGCAAGGCTGATGAGTATACATGTTCTGACACTATTTACCCTTTAAGTCAAGAGATCAAGTGCATCCAGGCTGTTTTTCCAATACGTACACATTTCTGTCACAGAATTCAAGTATTTTTGTTGTTCCCAGTTGTAGTTGAGTCCTTGGTCTTATTCTAGAATACTCTGGAAGCTGTAGTTCGTTCCACCCTCTCCTTGGCAGGCGGCAAAGGATACTGATACGTGGCATGTATTATTTGATTCCTTTTAGCAGAGTGTGCTCTTTTACTACACAAAGCCTTGCCATGCCCACAGAACCTTCTGAACTTGTCTGACTAAAAAGTTTGTAGACTAGACATGTTGCAGTTAGTTTATTTATTTATTTAATGCCTTGCCTGTTCTGTATTGTTTGAGTAGTCTAGAATGGTTCAGGCGAGTCCTGTCTAATAAGTCATGGACTGTTTCAATGTTCACAGATATTTTTGGGGGGTTATTTCATTGTTCTGGCAATTCTACTTCCTCAGGATTTGACATGCATTTCACATTTAAGAAACATTGATAATGTCTCTAATGGTAACAGAGAGCCCACTATGGAAATCTGACATGTTTGAAAAGCATATTGTGCCAAGTACATATAAAAAAAAAAGCATATTTACAAAAGGTTGTTTTTTTTAATCTTGATTAGATATATCCGTCCTCAGTCTAGCCAGTCCTTATTTCAAAGCATAGACAGTTGAATGATGACAACCATAGGCTCTCTGTAATGCATGGTGGGTTGATGGATCAACAGGTCTAGCAGGAGGCATGTCTAGTTCTAAAAAAGGCCGCCAGTTTCCACTGTATCATTTTATAAAAAAAATAGTTTGTGATAAGTTTGTGGAAAGGGATGTTAAACATCCTATATTTAAAATGTCTTCTGTCTACATTATCATAGAAATACCCATCGAGTTGTCACTCACTGTTCAACTCATCGGCGTGTAATTCTTCAAAAGCTGTTAGGTACTAAAATGGTAAGCTAGTACCATATTGAATGTCAAGCTAGTTGTTTCAATGCCCATCCCACTTTAATGTCATAGGGTTAGGGTTAGTATCTAACCCTAACCTACTGTATGTAACGGTCAAGTTAATGTGTAGAATCTGCAACATACAGGTTAATGTGTTGGATGGTCACTGACCAGTGTTGAGTAGACATGTCATAGTACATTATAAACTGACTGGTGTCATCCTGAATTCTGATATATTGCTCTTATACCACCGCTAAGAGATGTACATGCATTCCATGATGCATCGTACCTAAGACCCGCTCCTAGCCATGGAATATAGGCCATAAACCGCACCCCCTAGTGCCTTATTGCTTAAACATCATGTGATTATCATACTGTAAACATGTCACTGACCATTCACACTCCTCTCCCGCTCCCACCCTCATTTTCCTTATTTTCTGCACTGTTGTCATATCTCCCCTCACCTTTCCTTTCCTCTCTTGTCTCTGTCTCTATTCAGTGGGGAGGAAGGCCCCAACGGAGCAGTCCCTCAGCAGCTGTCGCGACAGAACATTGACAGGGGGACAGTAGTGCCCGAGGGGGAGCCCAGAGAGCACTCCATCGACTGTGGTGACATCGTGTGGGGCCTGGCCTTTGGCTCGTCTGTGCCGGAGAAGCCGAGTCGCTGTGTCAACATCGAGTGGCACCGTTTCAAGTTTGGCCAGGACCAGCTGCTGCTTGCCACTGGCCTCAACAATGGACGCATCAAGATCTGGGATGTCTATACTGGTGAGAACCTGACTGGACTTAAATATCGCAGCCAACGGAACTCCTGTTTCCACAGGGCAGAATGACCTGTTGTGCCCCCCCTCATATCCAACAGGGAGAAGTTTGAAAGTGGAAATGGTTTAGTGCGGTTTCAAATGTGTCTACCCAGTTGTCCCAGATATGTGATGGGGAGCTTCAAATCAATCATTCAGTCAGATTTATTTTATAAAGCCCTTGTTACATCTGCAGTTGTCACAGAGTGCTTTTACAGACACCCAGCCTAAAAACCCCAAAGAGCAAGCGACAACAGTCTGTGCACAGTTCAAGCTTATCTCATGCCTGGTGGAATGTTGCCAGTCATTTCCTAAATGGTTATGGGGTGTTATGTAAGCCCTGGCTCTGGATAATACGCTTGACTGCTGTGAGATCAACCATTGGCCAAATGCAGGGATTTAGTTAAACATTTTTAATAGTGCCCATTCAATAGTGTTTTTAGCCATGTAGGGTTACATGGGTCTTCCTGATGCATACAGCTCTATAAAAGTTTCTAATTGTTCTGGCACTCTGGTAAGATGGTTAAACCTCAGCAGGGCCATGGTCATCAATGTCCCTCTTCATGGCCTTAATGTCTTCCCAAGAAAATGTATTCCCTTTGGCCAAAGCAGAAGTGACCCAGGACACATCTGCCATAGCTCTTTTCCAAGTTTTTCTGTTTTTTAGATTAATGACTGACCACGCATCAGTGACAGCCAAAGACTGAGCACTGTAGGCTACTGAATTGATCTTGAGTGGTCTGAGGCAGTAATTGGCAAGGGTTATGAAGTGCAACTTTGGTAATGCTGGTTTTGGTAAACGCCTTGAAGATTTTGTAACGGTCTGAACAATGAACCTAGCGTCTTAAGCAAATTACACAACAAAATTATTTTTGTCCAGCGTCCTGCTTGACAGTGCTCAATTTTGTTTCTCATGGGATATTTTGTAAAGAAATAAATAACTAAAGACTCGGGCCCTTTTCCAAAAGTGAAACAGTGTTGCCATCTGCCCTTTTTCTCCTCTCGTCATCCACCCCACCCACCTCTAGTTGGCTTCCTGTTTTATGGCTTGTCCTTGGAACAAGTTTGTGGGTTATATAACATGTTGATGTTACTCTTAGCCCCTCGGGTTGCACCAACTCTTCTGCTCCCAGGTTTTTCGCTGACACACCAAATAAATACCGTTTACCCAAAGACGCCCTCTCTCCATGCTGATGTTAGTACCCCACCAGGCATCCCTCGTTCTCCCGCTGTCTCCTTCTTTCACACATACAGTGCACTTTAAACCTGCCCAAAATGGTTTTGACCAGAAACCCCAATATGGATTAATTATGAAGTACTTGACCAATTGCAGTGAGCTTAGCCTTGTAACAACCACTTTTGATTCATTGTCTTAGGAGAGGATTAATCTGCTCCACTACATGTCATGCGGGTGCATACTGGAATACCACCATGGTAACCAGTGATTGACAGTTACTGACCATATTGACTATGTTAGTGGTGGACTCATCCCTGCCTACCCCCTGGAGTGTTCCTGTCTGTCAGCAGTTCTTTAACATTTTAACTTTTTATTATCATTAGCCTTATTTGTTCATCCACTGTATTGGTCTCCTTGGTCTACCAGATAATTTGCCATCGATGAGCTCAACAGTGCAGTATTCTTACTTAAGAAACGGTTGATTTTGGCACACCAAATGCCTATGAATCCAAGTACCTATGAACAGTGTAGGTAGCCTTGGCTTGTGGACGCTAGAAGGCTTCCGAAGAGCCAGATCTCCTGTTTCTGTAGACTGGCAGCTTGCTGTACAGGCACTTCTTAATGCTGAGCGCCATGCAGAAAATGATCCCTTTTTCGGTATGACTTGGTGGGGATTGACACCCTAACCTTGGGATCGCAGGGCAGACACCACAAGGCCCACTGAGTCATCCCACCAGCTGAGCTATGTTGCTAAATGCTTGGAGACATATGCAAAAGTCGGAGGCCGGTCCCAGAGGCATGTCGTTATTGGCACTGTGCTGATGAGCTGCTGTGTCTGTGGTTTGTGTGTTGTGACATTCTGACATCGATCCCTATCCTATTTACTTTATCCCCTGACATTCCAAGTTCTCCAGGCTATGTTTCCTTTAAGGGAAGCGCACAAATAATTAAATTAGATATAGATTGTTATACTCCAATTAGGATTTGTCAGACAGTTGGCAATAGCAGACTTTCTCAGAATTGTGATTGTAAGGGAGTTTTGCCTCACTCCAGTGGAAACTAAGCATGGATTACAATACTCTAATTGCGCTCATTGTTTTTCAGTTTGCCCTGAGGATATTCTATGCCACTGTCAACACCAGGCCCAGCCTCTGTAATGGAGCTGTTTTTGGCACCAAGTCATCAGACAGAAGACAGGATATGGGGATGGGGCAGTGGGAGTAGTTGTCACAGGAGTAGAGTATAATTTTAATCATTATCTATTTATATAAAAATATAAAACCAGTTACGGAAAGCAGCTCGTGGAATTTTAATCCACACGTCATGGCACATTGCTCTACAATTTGAACAGAGGGGGGCATACAGCAGAGTTGGCCTACAGTAACTGTCTGTGTCCCGTGTCTCACCAGGTTTTCTGTAAACTCTTGTGGTTATGTTTGGCCTTCACAGGAAAGCTGTTGCTGAATCTGATGGACCATACCGATATAGTGCGGGACTTGACCTTTGCTCCCGACGGCAGCTTAGTGCTGGTATCAGCATCCAGAGACAAAACCCTGAGGGTCTGGGACCTGAAAGATGACGGTAAGGACACTGACCCCTGAGGAACACAGTTAAGCTTGACATAGCATCCCCCCCAATCTGATAGTTTGTCTTGAAGTTAGATGCTGTTGTTACACATTAGTCATGCCAGTAGACCCCCACTATTTTGTTGAGCTCAAGATGAATATGACGTTGAAGATGTGGTTTGTGTGTTTGGCTGAAACATCCACATGAAGCTAAAGAAGTACACAACGTTGCCTTTGTTCCTGTGGAATGTGGAGCATTCTACTGCCGCTGACAGTTTTAATTTGAAGGGCCCCTCTCTTTAAAACATCCAACATCCCCTCACCGCTGGCTGAGATTTCAGCTCACATGAGCACAGTGTGTTAAAGGAGTTCAGGGTGGAGGAGGTGTTTGGAATAAAAACATAGGGAGGGTGTAGACATGGCATGGCCTGGCCTAGTTTCAGCCAATAACCAAAACAGTTTTGTAATGTCATTGACACCAACACATTGGTTTCATCTGTGATTTCAATTAGTATTTCATTTAGAGCCATAACCAACATACAAGCAGTATGAATTTGCGTAGTTGAAAGTAACTTGAAAGATATCTAGCACAAAATAAGTCTCCAGAAGAAAAATGTCCATGTACCAGCTAAGCCTATTCAAATTGGCCTATTGAAATCCTGCAAAAGCTGTCAAAGTGATGAGCCGCGTTTTGTTAAACTGCTACTTCATCACAACAATAAATAGCATTTTTCTGGCCCTTGTCATAACCTGTAGTGTTTCTCTGTCCTAGGTAACATGGTAAAGGTGTTGCGGGGGCATCAGAACTGGGTATATTGCAGCGCCTTCTCGCCAGATTCCTCAGTCCTCTGCTCAGTTGGAGCTGGTAAATCGGTATGTGCAACATTCCTTCCTCTTTCTCTTTGGTGATGAACTGCAACTCTGTGTGCTGTTGCTTCTGCGTAGCTGTGCTCAATGACCTACCAATGAAACACCTCCGCTCATCCTCTCAATGGTATTTTTACATTTATGCTCAGTGTCATAAGTAGTTCAACAACCCTGCCTGTAGTTCTCTTATCTTATGGTTTTAATAGTAAACCTTTTTTTAATATAGTTTCAGTATATGTACTTTATCTGCAGTCCAACTCACAGTTGAAACATTTCATTTGAAGCTTTGGAATGAGGGATGCACTATGCTTTAGTTATTTACCTTAAATAAGTTCTAAAGCTGTTTGGACTCTTGTTGATACAGTCATCCTGGAGTTTAATAAATGGAATGGAAGGAGACAGTAAAGCCCATATATGGGCTGTAGTAGAGGTCTTCTCGGATCCCGAAATTGAAATCCAATCTCAGTCGAATCTGTGATCTCGTCTGATTCAGACAGGGCCCAAAAATGTTAGGGAAGAAGGAAAAAACATTTCTACATCCAGTTGGAGATGTATTCATTTGTAAGGGATAATTGGTTGAAGCATTTCCCTGCAAGCCAGCAAAATAGTTTTGTCTTGTCTGGCAGTTAACAATATCATAAACAATGTAGCCAGTCTTGACTAATACTCTTTGTTCTACAGCTCAGCAATTACGTAGTGGCACCTACCATTTTAAATGATCAGGCAATAAAGGGCGTGTGGTGAAAACTCACATAGAAGAGTCTCCCTCCAGAATGTTCTCTTTTGGCAATTATATAACTTGACAACTTTAATATTTTCTTGGCTTGAGGATACATAGATGTAGCAACTCTGACAGAATGTAACCGTGGCCATTTTTGGGGTGATTTAACCATCAGCGATGCAATGCTTCTTAAATATGTTTCCGTCTACTGCATATTAGAACAGATCTTCCCAGTTAAAAACACACGGTACTCTCCTCCACTGGCCTGACCAGGCTTCGTGGTATGAAAGAAGTAGAGACATCAAAACAGGCTACATTTTGCACTGAAGTCATTTAGCAGACGTTCCTACCCAGAACACCCTAGCAATGAGTGTGTACATTCACTCCTTTTCGTAGTGGCCCTTGCATGAAACACATGAAACACAATTATAGCTGTGTCTTTCCCAAGCTCAGTGGGACATTAAGAAAAGTTTGAGTTTGCTATAAGAAAGTTTGAGTTTTCGGTTCTGTCTGTATTTCACGATTTCATACAGATCAGAGATCCGTGGCAGCCGCGTGTAATCTGACCCCGACATCCGAGGGTCAATTACACAATGCCATCCCACCCAGTATCTGACCCAGTCAGTTACCGGGTTGGATTGGATCTCCGGTAATCTGGTTCGGGTATATCCGTGAAGACCTCTAGGCCAGGGCTTAGAGCGAGGGATCGGACGCCGGCGACTTAAGCCGCAGATGAACAGATTCTGCAACAACGTGATAAACATGGTAGTCGTTAGTCACTGTAACCAGCCCCGCTCGTGCAGAGTGCAGCTGGGCTGTCAGGTTGTGTGTGTCCATAAGTGTCTTGCTTTCCCTGTCACAGGTGGCAGGTGTTTGAATGGTTTTGAAGGGAGGGAGCGCCGCGCTGACATAGAGCAGCCGGTGCAGAACGCTGGCTGGGGGCACCAGTGCCACCGCTGCTGCCACACTGCAGGGCAGCCTGGCGCCTGCCTGACCGCAAGGTCTCCCGTACGTAGGTGCTGCTCCACGTCTGTCTATCTCTGCTGTCGCAGTTCCTCCTTTACAGCAATGACTTAAACTGGCAGGAAAGTACCCCACCCACCTCCCTATCTCCTTCACCCCTACTGTCCCACCATATCTCACCCTCCACCCCCATCTGTCCTGGG
>JACXGI010000630.1:26584-69075 GCA_016801175.1 Esox masquinongy
CCCCTCCCCTCCCGGCTTCTCTGCCAGGGACCATGTTAAAACGCCTGTGTCAGTCTGCAACACGTTGTCTGTTGTAGTTGTCCTGCTCAGCCCCTTTTCTTTTCGTAATGGAGAGGTCAGGTCATTGTTGGTGTCAATGTGAACTGAAAGGACTCTTTGTGACTCTGCAGACTGCCTTCATCCCCATAAATGTCTGTCTTTGTCAAATGATTGGCCAAACTTAACCCGGACAATGTTGGAGTCGGGGGGGAAAACATGATGCAAGTTAATGAATTCCATGTTGCATCATAATTGGCCGAAGGACATTCTTTCCGTCTTTCAACCCCCCCCCCCATAGAAACGTTCCATTTCGATTTGCATTGCCACATTTTTCTGCTTAACACAGATGGAGAACTAACAATATTCGCTGACTCTGCGACCATTGTGGGAGTCTCATGCAGAATGACCGAAAGCCAGTCTCCACCCCTTCATTTTCAGACATATCTGGCTAAACTAAATTCTGTGTCCCTGGAACAGAAACGTTAAAATAAAACATTGTAACCGCCATTTTGGAGTATTTTCCTCCAGCTGGCTGCTGACTGTCTAATGGATGGTTAAACAGTACAGCTGGAATGCAGGCAGGAGCCCAGGGCGTCAGGAGTCCTTTCTTTTCTCATTAACTACAGAAGGGAGCCAGTGAACATTATGAAGTGAACAGAAACCACTGACTTGACTGTGGAATTGCATTTAGCTGCTTTAGCTGAAATGTTGCACTTTGCTCGAGTGAAATGTTTGCCCTACTCCTGTTTCAGTTCTAATGGTAACCAAAAACTTAAACTTTGCAGTCAAGTTGTCTGCAGTTAATTTAAACAACAAAGCACGTTCTCTTTTGAAGAGGCATTACACTGGAGCAAAGGAACAGCAAATCCATATGGCTGACTGTTTAAAATGGTGTGCAGATTTTGCAAGTGTCTGTCTGTGTGTCCAAAGGTGTCAACCTTTTGGCCATCAAATGTTTCTTTCTCTTGCAGTATCTGTCTCTCTTCGTAGGCTTCCGCCGGAGGTGCCTATTGTAATCACAGGGAACTAAAACTCTGAAAGGGGAAACCAGTGCAGTAACATTATGTTACCTTAAGTTACTACTTGTTTTATTTTCTCCTTTTCTGTCTACTTCAACTGTTAATATTCATTTTCACACATTAGATATGATTGGTGTTTAAATGCTAGCCTGTGTCATAGATTGTATGGAGCACTGCGTTAGCAGCTCTGTTAAAAGAAAGCAGACGTGCAATGACTTCCACCTTTTTAACATGATAGACTTGATTCTTGAGAACCATGTTTTCTTTTATTTTGTGACTTTCTGGTCAACATAAGCCATAAAATGACACTGAGCTATTGATTCTTGCTTAATTATTGTATCTTAATTTATAGTTTTTTTTACATTTCACCTGTTATTAAATCTTTGGTAGTTTCAGTGTTTAAATGGCTTGTCCCTGTGTGGTGTAATTCCATTAGCTATAACATGGATATCTTCCTTCTACAGGTGTTCCTTTGGGATATGGATAAATATTCCCTGATCCGGAAGCTTGAGGGTCACCATAACGATGTGGTGTCTTGTGAGTTTTCTCCCGATGGAGCCTTGCTCGCCACCGCGTCCTATGACACACGCGTTATAGTCTGGGATCCCTACATGGGCACTTTGCTACTGGAGCTAGCGTAAGACACTCACATACCTCCACACACGCCATGGCAAGCAATAACCCAATCATGTTTGAAGACCTGGTAAACATGGCCTTACCTTCCTTTGTCTCTTCTTCAGGCACCTCTTCCCTCCTCCCTCCCCCATCTTTGCAGGAGGGGCCAACGACCGGTGGGTACGCTCTGTGGCCTTCTGTCATGACGGGAGACACATTGCCAGCATAACTGACGACAGGTGAGGAACTGAGCCTGAGGTCTTTGTCTCATCCATTATCCATGCCCTGTATGGGAGAACTCTGCTTTAGAACGGTTTAAGATAAAAAAAAAAAAATTGTGGCAGATCTCCTCTAGTTATAACATGTCAAGTCGTGTTATAGTTTAGAGGCAGGATTCTGCACACTGCCCCTTTAAAGTCCCAAAATGTATTTAGCGTCTGCTGATGGCCCCTTTTTAAAGGGACATTTAGTTTTTTTGGGTTAATAGTACACTCTTAATGCAGTCCTGATAAAGCGCGCTGTCTGCTGTGGATCTTCCCCAGGTGGAGCAGTCTCAGTACAGAGAGGTCACACGGTGTCTGATGGTGTAGGTGGAATGTTGTTTGATTTGCCGTAGCTGCACCACCACACCTATTTGTACATGGTAAACTGCACACTCTCTGTTCTGAGGAATAATAACCTAGTTTGTTGGAGAGAGAAAACAAGAGTCACGAGTTCTAATGGGTTCTGGGTATGAGCAGGGCGGTTGTTGCAGCCGAGCAGGGGCCCCATAGGGGATTGGTTACATGACCCGTACATGACAGCCATTAATCACACAGCGACGCCTTGCTTCCTGCTCTCCTTAGCCCCTCCTGCCCCTAGCTATGCTGTGATTGGATAAGCTGCTGAGTATTTACCAGTGAGAAGTTCATGATATAGGGAGAAGGGGGACGAGGCTCATAAAATGGTGGACAGAAAAAATATCCTGTTTGACAATGTTATTTTTCAGGAATGTTCAAAATAATAGGAAAATAAATTGTATTTTTGGGAAATGCTTTAGAATTTTACGCATTTACTGTTGAAACGTTACAAATTTTACACATTTACTGTTGAAGCATTACTATATGAAACAATGGCCATTTAGTGTTTACATGATTGTCATGTGTTTGTGTTGTATGGTTTCAAACAGCTTGTATTGGCCCTAGTGCAGTTTCCATGTGACTGCTGTATTTGGCCCATCACCCCACTGCTGGTCTCTTTCCTTCCCCATTTCTCTCTCCTACTCTCCCATTGAGTCATTCGGTCATTCCTCTGTTCTCAGAATGGTACGTTTCTGGAGCATCGATGAAAAGTCCCCTCAGGCCATCGCCCCCATCACTAACGGCCTCTGCTGTGCATTCTCTACTGACGGGAGTGTCCTAGCAGCTGGGTGAGACTCTCTCTCTCACACACACACACACACACACACACACACACACACACACACACCAACAGCAGATGCAGAAATATAGCATTCAGTCTTGACATATACACTTTTCTTTAACATGGAAATGACTCTTTCAGGTCTCGCGATGGCAGTGTTCATTTCTGGGCATCCCCTAACAGCATTGCCAGTCTCCAGCACCTGTGTCGCATGGCACTGCGACGGGTTATGCCCACACAGCAGGTGCAGGCGCTGCCCATCCCGTCGCTCATACGCTCCTACCTGTCCTACCAGATCCTTTAGGCCTCCATCTTTACCCTCATTACCCAACACATTGCACAGAATGATCATCTTTATAGAAACGGCACCAAGGAAGAAGAAGAATCTGATTCCCTGGCGAGGCAACTTCTTTTTGTATTTATTTCTGTTGGTTGGTTACATGCATGTGTGCTCGCCAGGTATTAAGTGCCCTATCTGTCAACACCGAAGACAGCCTTACCACTGTAGTGTCAATTCTATGCTGTTCTGAATGGCGACTTCCTCTAATAGAGACTTGGCGGTGACATCAACTCGGATGTACCATTTCCCCACCTTCTGACTTGAATGGCTTGTTTCTCCACACTACATAAAAAAACGATCTTGAGGACCTCACAGCAACTTAGAGGCAGTGGGATCAGAAGGACAACATGATATGACTGAGTGCTGAAGGGGACCAGTTGGATCCCTCCCTCAGAGATGGGGTAGTGTTCTGCTACCCTGGATGTTCCCCAGGTGTTGTTCTCTCACTGCCCTGGCTCGCACTTTTCTTTCTACACATGCTGCCTCACGCCGCAGAGGGTTAAGAGAGCCTGTAGCCTTTACTTTCCAAAACAGTAGTTGTCTCTGGTCTAACCGGTTTTGTTATCATTTGTATATTTTTGACCAAACAAAACATTTCTAAGGGGTGTGTGTGCGTGCGTGTGTGCGTGCGTGCACGCTTATAAATATACCAGTATTTACAGTTCATTTAGTCTTTTTTTTTTTTTTCTGTTCATTTTTTATTGTTATGTGGTTGTACTTTTTTCTGTGCATATTTTTCCTCGTGTAATGTGAACCTGAATGAATGTCACAAAATGTCTTATTTTATAGAGACCAGGATTTAATCCAGTGTTTCCCCTGGGATGTCTTTTCGTTGAGTTTTTTGTTGTTTGCAAAGTTGGACGGGTGGAGAGTTTCTGATTCTCCCTGACATGTTTTTATTTCGTTTTTTGTTCTCAAAGATTGTTTTTCTAAATACAATATATTGCTCTATTTACATTTCTATATACTTTTTGTTTAGTGTTTTACCATCCCAATTTGTTTTAAGATTTTTATTTTTATCAATTTTTGAGTGGAGGCAACCATTTAAATCACTTTAGGGGAAACACTGTAGACTCTGTTCTATATAGAAGTGGTCAGACAAAGCTTGTGAATGTTCGTGTGTCCGAGCCTAAGAAGATAGAAAACAAAGAAACCAGTTGCCATTTGTATTAAAGACTGTCTCAAGCCCATGTTCAGCCCTCAACCACTTCTCAACTGGGTAATGCTGCACAAGACTATAGTGTAGTTTGAGTGTATGAAGTAACCTATAGGGTGTTACGAGATTCACTGAAGGGAAGTCAGAGTTGCCATCAGTATCATGAAAGGGGGAAATTGAATAGTATTTATGGTCTACCTACTGTTTACCAGTTCAGATTGTTACCGGTTCAGATTGTTATTCTAAACGGTGAACCTGCGGTCAGTCAATCTTGGCAATACTTTTTCTTTGTCTAAATTCAATGCTAATGCCAAAGGTCTCTGCCTCTGTCATTTTTTTGTCGAGCCTTTTTTTTGCAGGCAGTAACTTTTCTCATGACAAAAACTTGAAACTTGTGCATCTGTGATTTTTATTTAATTTCTTCTGCTTTTATTTCTCCTTTAAGTAAAGCTGTTGTCTTCAATAAACAGTTTGGTTGATGTGTTTAGTAAAGCTGATTTATCTAAAGCAGGTTGATGAATCCAATTGCCGGTATCTCACACCATTCCACAGGTGTGTTCCCACGGTGATTGAAAGGGGATTGGATATTCTCCAAACATTGCAATGTAAAGCACTCTAATCAATGCAGTATGCAGCAGTTAAATGTTGAATATATTGCATTTGAATGGGTGTATTGTTTTATCTTTCTGGTCTGTTCTGTCATTTTTGGATTTATAGATTTAATAAAGGCTTTTTGAAAACAAAAATCAGCCATCTGGACCTTGGTTTTGTTGTTTTAATTTTTCAAGTCTTTCTCTTAAAACCAAATCACCTGGCAATTGTTCTCCTGGAACAAGGTAAAAGGAAAAGATGGCGCCAGAAACAAACAGGAGCGTAATGAAGCAAATAAAAGGAAAGCTGGCATGGGGTGGACCGAGCAGAGAAGAGTGTAGAAAGTAGGTATGTGTTAAGTTGATATTCACTACTGCTTGTGGATATCAAGATGGTAGCCCAAACCCTTAATGCTGGTAGTCTACTAGCCTTCTTAGCTGTGGTAACATAATTTCCAGAAGGTTCTACTTGTCGGTAAGAGAGCGAGGAGTTACTTCCAGATGTCCTACTTGGTCAACAATGTCAGCTGTTACAAATGACTCACACGTTACGTAATATCAGTTTGGTTTATGCCAGATCAACATCAACCTCTCCTAGTTGAATTCTACATGAGTCTGAGTTGAGTATATGGTTTTAAATATACTTAAGTATAGAAAGTGTAAATGATTATAAATCACTTATGTTAAGCAAATCATATGACACTAGAACAATTCTTGCTAGACAGACCAGTGTCATATACAAGGAGATTGTGTGTAGTAAGTCTACCAGTTCAGATGGACAAGGGATGCAGAGGGACATTCTCTTGAAATACAAGTGTGTGTATTACAAGCACGATCGGGTGTTGGTCGGTAGATTATTTTATTTTGAAACGTAAAGTAAAATAACTTTAGTACTTCAAAATGTTTGTACTTATTTACCCTGTTGCATAATATTACGATGAACTTTGAAGCTTGGCAAACTGCTGAGTAATTTGTGAAATGTGTCAATGTGTTCAAACCGAAGTCCCCTGACTGATTCACTGATCCAGGCAGTAATAATATTTATGACACATTCATTGATTGATCAAATGGATTTACAACACGTCTATCAAGAACTTCAGATGTGATTTTAACGTTCAACTGTGTATTCTGATCAAAATCCAGTTTTATTGAGCACCAGCCACCTGTAGCTACCAGATCAAAGTACTAACCTGAAACATGACATACAAAACAACATCTGATTCCCAAATGCTGCACTTATACAGATGATCCTGTTAGGTAAACTATTTCACTGGTGATCCTCAGCGATCATGGGCTACACATTCAGGTAAAATGCCACATGGTCAATGATCCATGATAACAGTACAGTAGTCAGTGGAAAAATATCTGAGGACACCTCCCTCTCTCCCCCATGTTGTGTGGAAATACACCAGCAAGCAAGCAACACATCACTGACTTGCTGGTTTATCATTTACATGGACCTAATACTCAAGTTAAACATTAAGGACCCTGGCTGTTTAGGGAGCAGGCAGACTGAACAACAGGTATTTGTCCTTACAGAGATGGCGATCTGGAGTCAGAAACTGAGGTGTCCTACTGTATGATTAGAAAATTAAAAAGGGTCCTTCCAACCCAGACCAGCTATTAATCAAACAGAAAAGAATGTGCTGTAGTCTGACTGTTGATAATAAATGGGACTGGTTGTTCTTCGGAGGTTACACTGTGCTGTGGCTATAATGACATAGATGACATTGACGTAACTCAGTAGTTTAACGTCCTGCAGAGTTTTGCACTGCGACCCCTTGACAGCTTTTTGAAATGTCATGAGATTCACCAAGTAAACAAAGCCATTGATTGTGAGGCCCTACAACATAAAGGGGCCTGGCTGACTGAACTCGACTCATACAACGTTGTTGAGGGGTGCGGTCTATGGGCAAACTGCATTTCTGACATTGAGTCACTTTCATTCGATAACAAAACAGATAGAAATGTCCATTATTTCATATTTTGTTCGTACCCATGTTTGTAAAGCCACAGTTTCATTGGGTGTGGATTGGTGTTTTGGTGTTGTTGTGGAAACAGCAGAATACTATCTACTTACTTGTTGCATAAAATCAAAATGAGCTGTCAGTGATTCTCTCAGAAAAGTTGTTGGAAACACTGATGCTTCTCCTGCCAATACTAAACAAGGCAGCAGTAAATGGTCTGACACAAAGGTTTATCAAGATTAACAGGACTACCAAGACAAACTGGTTTACATTGTTGTCGAGCACCTTCTACCTTTGTTGTAGCGAAGGCCTACCCGTGTTGGGCAAGGGTCAATGGACGTGCTTCATGAAACCAGTAATGCTTGATGGGGGGAAAAGGAGAGGAAGAAGGTAGAGGGAGGGCCATGAGGGAAGAAGAAGAGCAGAGAAGAGGGAAGGAGAGCAGAGACAGTGCACAGGTCTTTTTGCCACAATGTCTTTACCATTGCTTCATTAGAAGCAGCAGACATGGGACTAAGCCACATTGTTGCAAGTCCTAAGCAAGTGTCAAGTCTTAACCTTCAAGTCTCAAGTGAAATCCTAAGTAATAATGGGCAGGTCTCCAGTAAGCCCTGAATTTTTGGTTTCAAGTCTTCATGTCAACGGTAAAGAAAAATTGTGTTATATGATGGGGATGATCTTTTTATGTTATTGAATTCTTGAATTAGCATCAAAGGAACCAAATATTATTCTGAAGGTTGTCTTCATGTATTTATATGTTGTCAATTGTCTATGTATTTAGATAAAAATACATGTCTCAATAGTAACATTAGTAACATAAGCCTATGTAAGCCGATGTTAAAAACAAAACAAAAATGTTTTCCACTTTGAAAAAAATGCTGGGGGGAGCCAAATCATGCTAGTAAATTCAAGCATATGACCAGAAATACTTAGCTAAAAGAGATGCTATGGAAATTTCATTGATAAATGGGACTTGAAGAACTACTGTAACATACAGTTGTGCTCAAAAGTTTGCATAACCTTGGAGAATTGATAATAGATGTACCATTTGTAAAGAAACCATGAGTGAGCAGGCAAAACACGTCTTTTATTTCTTATGGGATTCACATTCAACTGTAGGTTATAACAGAATGGCACAATCATAAAACAAAACATGGCCATAAAGAAAAAAATGAACTGACCCCTGTTCAAAAGTCTGCATACCCTTAGTTCTTAATACTGTGTACTGCCCCCTTTAGCATCAATGACAGCGTGCAGTCTTTTGTTATAGTTGTCCATGAGGCCCCGAATTCTTGCAGGTGGTATAGCTGCCCATTCGTCTTGGCAAAATGCCTCCAGGTCATGCAAAGTCTTTGGTCGTCTTGCATGAACCGCACGTTTGAGATCTCCTCAGAGTGGCTCGATGATATTAAGGTCAAGAGATTGTGATGGCCTCTCCAGAACCTTCACCTTTTTCTGCTGTTACCACTGGAGGGTCAACTTGGCCTTGTGCTTAGGATCATTGTCGTGCTGGAAAGTCCAAGAGCGTCCCATACGCAGCCTTCGTGCAGAAGAATGCAAATTGTCTGTCAGTATTTTCTGATTACATGCTACATTCATCATCCCATCATCCCATGGGTCAATATCATTATTAGTGATCGCAGAGAATTCAGTTACATTTTGAAATATCATTTCTATTCTGTCATGCGCATCTGACCAGGAAATCAAATTGATTTCAATACGATCTGCGAAATCCAACATTACTTGCTCTAGCCCTGTTGCCATTGTACCGCATTGTACCCATACATCTATGATTGTAGCCTACCTGTTTCCGGTTGGCACGTTAAACAGTGTCCGCCTTCAGAGAATGACTGACAGGGCCGTAGAACATGAAAATGCAATCGCATTGCAATGTCATTTTCATTAAGTTAGGAAAAAAGCGTTAGAGCGTGGAAATGCAATTGCAAAGAATGGTGCTGTTTCTCACTTTTCACGTTTGAATTAACATTTGAATTTTGTTCACCACAAAGCGAGACATGACTTTGAAAGTGAAATGCCCAATGGCTTTTCATTAGCATTTTAATTTTGACAGCGAACGTGCATACCAGTACATGAAAATTCAAATGCAAATCACGATTGCATTTTAATTTTCATATTGACTGAAATAACGCAGACAAAAGTGGAAAATGAAAATGCAATGTGGAATTGCATTAACATTTGAATTAAGTTAACTGTATGCTTCCATACAGATTAATTTGTATTTAATAAAATATATTTTTAGGAAAGGGGCATTTTTTCCAGTCACTGGGGTAATATGCCCCCCCATGGGGTTAGTTGCCCCCCGGGGAATCTTATCCCAATAGAAAATAATGCCTAAGTGTTTTTAAGAATTGGCCTTGTAGTTTTACACCACTTACATTTTCCTCACACGCCGTTTCATACAGTTAAACTAAACTTACTATCTTTTAAATAAGGCAATGTTTTAAATCCCAGCAGTCCTTACAATGAGATACAGAAGAAAACGTTTTTAATAGTTGACAGAGAAGGTGTGATGATACAGAGGAAATTTGTAGTTGATTAAGACTAGTGGCAGCCAGAGGAGGTGTTGAAAAACAGAATGGTGACATTTTGTTTTTTGTGAGAGTTACATGGGGGGGGGGGTGTCTTGCCCCATGTTACCCTAATGTGACTCCAGTCTCTAGAAACCTGTTCTTCATTTACCTTTTTCCCCCCTTTTTTGACCTGTATAGTGTGTTGACTTAACATAATTTTCATTGTATCTCTCCCTATACAGACTTTAAGAATGCCAATGCTGTCTGAGTATTACTGTTGATAAGTCCATTGTACATCAGTTGTCAGTATTGAGAGGTTTAGGCTGAAGTGGTATTCTGGCCTAGCTAGCCCCTGATGTCTGTCCAGAAATAGAATGGAGTAGAATAGACTGACCCCTGCCTGGCGCCTACCAATCACTAAGTCCGTCAGCTGGAGATTTATTTCTAACTTGAGGTTGTTAGCTAATCAGTCAGTAGAGGAGCTCAGCAGTCTAAGGGGCAGTAACAAGTGTGACTGAAATAGCATCCTATAGCCTCATGGGTGTTGGCCAGAAGTAATATACTATTTAGGGAATAGGAGACATTTCAGATACACCACCAAAGGGGCTTTAAAACAACAATGTGGTATGGCTGATAGACAGACTGCCTGTTTTTCAGCACACCTCTCCTTGTTGCCTGTAAAATATCATGTTATTCTCATACCATCTGTACTGGATAAGCTGTGCACAGAGAACAGTGGGAAAAGGGTTAGACTGTTACTAGTACAAGTTTCTTAAAAGGCAGAATCTGCAACTTAAATATCACTAAGTCAATTTGACCTGTTCAATTTGCATTGGTTCCCAGCCAGATCGGTTGTTTGTGCAATAGCTGTTTCCCCTTCAATTTATCACATTTATTCAGCCATTTCTGCTGTGTACTTTCGTGTTGCACTCTGTTGTCCTTATCATGGATTACTTTTTGTTATATGCATTATCACAGAGGACAAATAAATACTGATACAATAACATTAGCTTTATGTGGATTCATTACGGAGGGTGTAAATATCAGGGGATGGATTCATGTTACCCACATTCTTTCCCTTCCTTCAATTGTTTCTACTTCTGGTGTCTGAGTCTCCGAACAAAGAGTCACTTCCTTTCCTTGTTCGGCGTCGTCATTGCTAAATATGTCAAACCTAAAGAACCAATTTTTAAAATGAAAGCCATTTTACATTTTGTACATTGATTTGGCAGATGGGAAATGGCGCTCCCACATTCTTCCTTTCTCTTGTTCATTCTCTCTCTTTCTCTATCTCTTAAAAGTCAATTCAATTTAAAGACTTAAAAAATTAAGCAAGATAATAAATAACAGGGGTCAAAACCAATAAATAAATAAAATAAAACATCAGAGGTAATCCCTCCAGTGGCCTAGGATGGTCCTGTGGTCTAACCCCTGCAACATTCCCACAGCATTTCCCAAATGCATTAAGGCATGTCATATTTTATACTACTGTCTATATATACTGTTGCATATATTTGAAATGAGTTACAAGTATGAATGACAAGCAGAAATAAATTAAGTGATGAGTATTGGTTGTTAACCTTGTTGATTGTGCTCCACTCCCTTTTCTCACGGAAATGAGTCTCAAATGTTGCTGCTGTGATTGCACATTGTTATATGTAACCAAAAAATAGGAGTTCAATAGGAGTCAATGTTTGATTTGACTTAAAATTATTTTACACCCCCCCCTTTCTCTCCCTCTCTCTCTCTCTCTCTCTCTCACACACCACTCACTTACCTTATTCTTCCAGTAGATGGAAGCACATTCTCACAAGACAAGCAGACGTGTTGGATAAATGTAGTAAGGTCAAAATAGCAGTATATGTATTTAAAAAAATCTTGGTACTCTCAACATCAGGAGTAAGTCCAAGACACAGAGAAAATTTATGTCAGTATAGATCCTGTTATTTTCTTTCTGCAGATGATGAAAGATTAAAATACATTGAAACAATGACAAGTCTTGATTTAATATTATTTGAGTATATGAGACTGAATATATGTATTGAGACCTAATCCAAATAAAATGTAGCCAACACAGGATTTAAAATGTAACCAATCAGGTTAAGCCAACACTCTTGACTGATCCCAATAGGGTAGCAGGCATCATGTTTCTATGATTGCACAACATGACAGTAATACAGGCCAGCTGTCATTTAGGCTCTGAGAGATACAGCTCAATTTTCTTTAATCACCTGGAATCCAGGCAACTGACCATGTTGCCCCTGAGAAGGGCTCTGGTAGTCCTGTTCTGCAGAGCCAATTGGTGATAATTGTATTAGATTTTTATTAGACACAGTAAGTTGTTTGAAGCAAAAACACTGTGGGCTAATTATGAAAATGAAAAGTCATTATTAGAAGCTGCTCAGGACATGAGTATCTTCCAAATCGCTTAAAAGTGAATTCAAATTATATTTTTTGCAGAAAGATCCATGAACTTTAAACTAAAGTGTACTTTTTTGGCTTGATTATCTAATAGCCAAATCATTTTCCCACGGAAGTTCTGAGCTTTAGATAAAATCATAGTTTGAATAGTTGTTACATAGCATTTTTTTAATTTGTTCTGGTTGGTTTCACATTGTCATTCAGTGGATATCAAAAGTCTGTATACAGTTATTGAAAATCCAGCTTTTGTTTATGTAAAGGCTAAAATCAAGACAAATCATGTCAGATCTGATATAATATTAAAATGAAAAACTCATGGATAATTTCTTAGGAAAGAAACACAGTTATTTTCGGTCAGTCCACAGATTTTCAATAGGACTGTGGACAGAGCTCTGACTGGGCCATTCTAGTACATTAATATTCCTTGATTTTGAATGTAATTTTAATACATGATTTGGAATGCAACTGACTAAATCTGAACCCAGATACAACCCCATTTATAAAGGGGGTTCATATTTATGCAAAGAAGGCATTCACAATTTAAAAAAGTATTATGTATATTTGTATAACGCTGTTCCCCAAAAAGTTGGGACGCTGTGTAAAATGCTAATTAAAACAGAATGCAATGATGTGCAAATCCTTTATCTCTATATTTAATTGAAAATTGTACAAAGACAACATATCAAATGTGGAAACTGAGAAATGTTATTGTTTTTGGAAAAATACATGCCTGTTTTCAATTTGATGCCATCAACGTGTTTCTAAAATGCTGGGACAGGGACAACAAAAGACATTAAACATAGAAAAACAAAATATTTATGTCAGTAAGGGTGGGTTGACTTTGATATCCACAAAATTGAATAACACAAAATGCAACAAAATGACTGACACCACCATGTGTTCATGCCAGTTATTTGTTTACTGGAGAAAATACTCTCATTAAATCCATTAACAATTACCAAAATGTCCATCAACATCATATTGTTACTTTTATCAACAACATGTAGGAGGAAACAACATAGTAGCCATTCTACTGCAATATGAATGGTCGATATTCAGTTGCCTATATCCCTGGTGTAGCCCTAGTGTTCCCAAACATGCATTGTATGTGCATTTAATGCAATTCACAAAATGTTTCTGAGATATTAAAGATGCAATTCACTTTTGTGAATAACCAACAATTTGTTAAACCTCTCATTTTGTGCTGGGTGTGTAATATGTTGTTTATATGTGCATAATCTAAGTACACTCACTACCATATCTCATACTTTAATGTTGTTTAACACTTTGGGGTTCCTAACCAACTGAAGGACAGATGTGTAAAGTTGATGTAAACATTTATAGAAATGGATGTGGAATCCAATAATTGCCCCATCATTTCAAATGATTGTTTAATAATTTTGGAAGGATACCTGTATGCATCTTAAAATTTCATATCAAATTCATATGTTAACTGAACTCAGCCTGTTAATGTGTTAAAATGCAAAACTACAATGGAGAGAAAAAAAGAAATCCTGTAACACTTCTCAGTGTTGTCCAGTACTTGCTGGTGACCGACATTTGCACAAGTGTCCCAAAGTTGAGCAAGTGAAAATGATTGAGGGTGTAGAGGCCAATTAGACCCTCCAGTGGTCTCTTTAAGTGGATAACAAGTTGAACTACCTGAATAAAGTGGAATCCTATTAGGCACTATGTAATTTTGGAGTTTGAGCAATTTCACACAAAAGAATAGATAGGTTTGCAAATTATTCGATTCATTTGTTAAATGTCTGATTTCGAGACTTGACATGTAAAAGATGAAACCTTATAAATTAAACGTTTAATTATGTTAATGACCTTTATTTCTTCTAAACCAACATGAGGTATACTGTATGTTCAATTGTAGTTCAGCACACATTCATTTAAAGTTTCTATGCACCCAGTCTACCCGGTTACAGGTTGGGAAGAGAAAATGATAGGAAGATAAATATGGTGGGAACCAGAGTAGTCAGCATACTTCATAGAATAGCCAGATTTTGTGTTTTGAGAAGATCTGACAGGCGTGCTGTGACATGCCCTCCCTGTGTTTCCCATGGGAAAGCTCCCTGCTACCAACAAGTAGACAACAAGACCCCTCCTTGAAAAGGACAAAGAAAGATCAGATACATCTTGGAAGGTGGGAGGGCAAATTGCCAGTTCCCTGCATCCTGGAGAGGAGGTCTGGCAAACTTGATGTTAGATACTTCCTCACACAGAAGGACTTCTATTGGCCAAGAACAAAATGTAATCCATGAATTCAAGAAATTAAACATTTCAGAAGAATGGTAAAAATGAATGATGACAAAAACTTTGCTGAAATGTTGGAACTTATTTAAAACCATGTCTTACAAAATAAATTTGGAACTATCTTCTATGTTGTCTGCCTCTGCTTCAGATCTTGAACCTGTTGTTTTCCACCTTAATGCAAGAATACTCTATATACACTCTGGAGCACATAAGAGGCAGCATTGCGGGCGCACGCACACAAGCGCGCGCACACACACACACACACACATACACACACACACACAGACAGACACACACACACATTTGTTTTTCTATTCTTCTGGTACCTATGACCTTACCCTAACCCAGAAATATATTCCCTATTCCCTAACCCTAACCCTTACCCTAACCTTAATAACCTCAAATGTATGCTTAACATTAACCTAACCTTAACACTTAACTCCAAACCTAACAGTTAATGCCTGAACCAAAACTAACTGGAAACCGAACACTATGCCAAATTATACATTTTTCCTTAAACCGAATCCTTAAACCCGTAATCATATTTTTCCTGGTGGGAACCAGCCAAAAATTCTTGTGTGGACCAATTTAGTGGAGTTGACTTTGGGTCCTTACATGTGCACACAGACTTGAAGAATGCACATACACACACACACACACACACACACACACACACACAAACCATGTTTTCTTGACTTTTCATTTTTTATTGCAAAAGCAAGTAGACAAGCAGATAGATGAAATCCAAATAATAAACAACTGAAGTCAAAAGTCAAAAATTCTAAGTATGCATTACACACAAAGGTTTCAGAACATTTAAAATGTTCCATTATTAGCTATGTACAGTGTTGAAACAAAGTGCATATATACTGCATAAAATTTCAAATGTATTGGTGTTATGTTTCATGAGCTGAAATAAAATACCCCAGACATTTTCCATATGGACAAAAAATGTATTTCCAAATTTGTGCACAAATTTGTTTACATTCCTGTTAGTGAGTTAATAGAGAGATTAATATTGGTTGTGTTAACAACGTTGTTTGTAATCCAATGGTTGTTCTTCACTCATGGCAACGGTTTAGGGTTAGGGCACATTTTGTTTTTCGTCAAAGAGATATGGCAGGGTATCAATGTTCAATGTTTTTTAAAATTCTTTGTGGGCTGGATGATCTTTGGGAAATCTTGACTCTAATGTGGTCATACATTCGGAACTCTCTCTTTCTCTGTCACTCTCTCTCTGATTGAGATAAGCTTTTTTAGCATGACAAGGACCCCGCTGTTGCTAAAGCAAAGACAGATAATGACATCACTATAGTGCTGTGTGTGTGTATCTGTGTGTAGTTCTTTCCGTACCACTTCTGGACCAAAATGTTCTGTGATTAAAAGAAAATATGAAACAGTAAAAGCATTTTTTTTTTGTTGCAAATTCTGGTGAAGATTAGGGTTAGGCATACAGGTGAGGGTGTTGAGGTTAATGTTAGGTTTAGATTAAGGGAAAATATCAGCAAATGGTACGCTTTTTGGTTAGGGGGTTAGGAAAATAGTTACTTTGTAAGATATCTATTTTATAGGTATTGTATGCTTTATTGGCCAGTAATGATCAAGGGGAGAGTTTCTGCTGAATGAGAAGTAAGTTTAATTGGAAGTAAGTTTAATATGCTGCAGGAGTACATGACCACAGGAACACCCAGGCCACAAAAAACGGGTTTTAAATTGAAAAATAAAATGTTTCTGTGCCAACGAAAACCTTTAAATTGAAAGTGAATAAAGAAAAATAGACTTTATTGTAGTGTGAGAGTAAACATTCCACCTCTGTATTGTAACTATAGGCTAGCTATAATTTCTATAATTAGCTTGCGACTAGTTTACCACATCTCCAACAATGCATTTCGCCTAGGAAGGACCGTTCCAGGTAGTCTTTATTGTAGTCACAATGCGCGGTCAGATGATCAGATGTTGAAATACCTGCCATTGAAAAGTGACAAAAAACAAACATGATAAAGCAGTTGTTTTGTATATTTTACTGCAAAACCTGATAGGATAAACGACTATCCAGGTGTTGTGACTTCTGATCATCTGCGTAACGCCCAGCGACCTGTAACGTGGCCACTGCTAACACCAGAAGTAGACGCGGCTGATGAGAATACATAGAAAACAGAAACCTCGCTGAGCTCAGAGAAGTGACATGCGATGTAGGAAGTTTTATATGAACTGTTCTATTCGTTCCGTTTGCAACTGTTTGGAGCCTATTACTAAATGCTGTTTATTTCCTATAACTGTTCGACCTTTACCTGCCATGTATTACCAATGACGAGGAATGGATAGTGTGGCAGGCAAAGGTGGAAGGATGGTTCAAAGTAATAAACTATCGGAAAGTGACAGGGAAGGTGGCTCACGGATGGACGCCCTTCACCAATGCGAACTCATCCAGAATATGATCGACATCTCCATCTCTAGTTTGCAAGGACTCAGAACCAAATGCGCTGCATCAAACGACCTCACTCAGCAAGAAATACGCACTTTGGAGGTAGGCTAAGGACTGTCTTTCATTACAACAATATAGGACATGTAGTTAAACTTCGGCTTGTTGATGCAGGTGCGCATGTGTTTGCGCGCGAGCGGGCGCGTGTGAGTTGAGTAAGGGAGAGAGACAGTACAGTGGAAAATATGTGATGTGTTCTCATGGACCAAATGTAGTAAAAACATTACACATACCACGTTATAAATAACTGAACAAAATATACAATAATGTCGTACGTATAGTCTTGGGCTATAGATTAGTGCCTGCTGACGTGCTGTATCCCAACAATGTTAGATACTTTAAAACACCAAAACTAGTGGCAACTGAGCTGCCACCACCATATGAAAATGAAACCTAAACATTTCTCTGCCTTTGAAACACATAATATGAGATATTTTGGGACATTCCATGGTTTCTAAGGCCACTGCAGCAAAGAGCAATACAGGAAATGGTTGTAAACACTATTATGGTGTTGGAGTGCGTAAATCGCTTGCTTCGGTGATGTCTTACAGACCTGCAAAAGAATTGGGGCTCAGGCAGGTCATACATGCAGCCCAGCAATTGTGATCCATTACAACTGTAAACATTTTGTTTCTTAAAACTTGTTAAGATCATTTAAAAATCATCAACTAAAAGGTTTTAATTTCCCATGATCCTCTAAAACCTCCATGTGGCATGATAGAAAGTACTTAACACTGAAATGAGACTTCAGTTTCCTTTTTCAATGTTCTCAATATTTGTTATTCAGCAAAAATAGACTTACATTTTGAGTGGTTTAATAAGTTGGATATATTCAACAAAATGTTTTGGAGAAAATGAACAAATCAATCAAACAACTTCCATGCCCATAATAAAAAAATCCCTTCAGACTACACAAAATATATTGTAACCTAGGTTACTTTACTGATAAAAAACTAATCAATAGCAGTTTATTTACTACAATGATTTTTAAAACTGTTTTGATGTCCCCTTAAGCAAGGTAAGGCTGAACATTTCTTTACGTGAACAGCAGAATGAATGATATGTTTGGCTGTCATCAAAGTAATTCATCTGTCCTCTTCAATGAATTCTGTCATTATCTTCACTTTCAAATAATTAGGTCCCCCATTACCCACCTCAAAACCTTTACATGTATGTAGTTTAAGCAGATTCTCTTATCTAGGCCAACTTACATTAGGGAGTGGGCAGGCTACATCTTCATACTATTTCACTCTGGACCCCTGTGGGATTGATTTTACAACCCTGTTGTTACAAGTGCCGCACTCTAAAAACTGAGCAACGCAGGACTCCTAAACATTAAAATAAATTCCCTCAACCATAAGCCATTGAGTGTTTTTACACTACAATCATTTTTAGATGAACAATACTTGTTGACAAGTTTGAATATAAACCTTCCAGGTCAGTGGTCTGAGAGTTTCTTGTTGCTGGTGTGAGTCTAAAATTTGATTTTAGTAGTAAGTTAATGTGTTATTTAGATGAAATCGCTTTACAGCAATTGCTGTAGCTCTGTTTTACTGGCTATTTGAAATGGAGAAAAAAACTGTAATGTTATTACTTGTATGGACAACTGGAATGCTGCGAGCACACAGACTGTGGATTTTATCACCATACGGTGTCTTTCACACAATGAATTTACGGAAAGTACTGCAACTTCAGCAATTTCTCTATGCAACTACTGACAATCAATAGTAATAGTAAAATTCATTGTATTGGTTTGACTGCTATGCCTTGTCAACTTGTTGCAAAGAGATCAAATTGAAATCATTTAATAAACTCCCGGCCTTACTCAAGCACCATTCATTGGCAAGTTACCTAGATCCAATAGAATACTATATGGCAAACCTTCCAAACAGAAATGGCAAGCCATTTAACTGATTTGATCGGCTAAACCCATCCCCGTGGTGCTCACACCCACTGCCTGGAGCAGCATGTCAAACTGCCCCTGTCAAGACAAAAGTACAGGCATAACTCCTCTCTGAATACTGTATGTTGGCTTCGACTCTTTGACCAAGCGATGGAACCAAAGATTCATGAAATTGTGATGATATAACATGCATTTCTGAAACTAATATTGTGTGATATTTGCTTGCAATTATGTAAAATAAAAATTACCAGTAGGCCTACATTTTTGGGAGTATTGATCATATATCGCTAACTGGAAGTAAGGAGGTATTCAGGTGTTCCTACTCAGGTGTTCTTAGATGGGTGAAACAGCAGCCTACTGTTCGCCTAGCCTGACACAGACGCAACACCCGATCCTTTGCTTTGCAGCACCTGACTGCCTGGCTAGACAACATTCCTACTGTCAGCTGTTTTGCACCGTTACAGTCATCGTCAAGTACATTTTGTCTAGGGGTCCGTCCAGGCATTTTTTTACTTGCCAGTCAATGGCATTGTATGAAAAATCAGACTTGTGATTGACCAATTGGTGTACCAGTCAGATTTAATAACGTGTATTTTTTGCTAGAATTTTGAGGCACTGATTTGGTGGCATAATTCAGTTTTTTTTATCATGTTCGCATAACCAGGAAGTCGAAACCAGAATCCTTATGCGCTGGAAACAACATACACTCCTACCTTCCATCTTGATTGAGCTCACAGGCCACTTAGCGGCCACAAGGAGTGGCTGAAATGTGACTAACCCCGAGACCTGCATGATGCTGGCAAATTGCACTGCTTTTTTCGCCGATGCCGTTAACTGCAAGGCAGTGACCTTACCATTGTGCCATTCAGGGGCTCTAAGCTGGCTAGTTAAATCAATAGTTCACACTAAACCTTGCAGGTTAGGGTTAACTTTTTCTCACTGGCCTTATTGGGCCAATTGGTATGAAATCTACTGGCCCGAACTGAATAAGAAAAAACACATTACAGTTGTATTGTCAGATATATATCATGTAAATATCATATAATCAGAATATTGATTTATACCAGAGATTTTAATGTGACGTGAGTCTTGAGAGCTAATACAAGCAATTGCTCTTAGCATAAATATGATGCAACACAAATCATCACTTTTTAATAAATGGCTATCAAAATATTACTATAAATATCATTATAATCTCTTCATGAAGATACTTGCTTATTTGATGTGACGTAAAAGAATGACAATAAAATAATTTAGTTTATATTTATGGTTACTTAAATATGGCACAATGCAGTACTTGTGCAAGTTGGTTGACTGGCTTCTTGTATGTTACTGCTAGCAAGCGCTTAGGCAGGCATAGTTAACATGACACTTACTGTTCACAAGCTATGTCTGTATGGTTTCTCTATCCATATTCACGGAATATCTCATGGACGTAGTCTGTGAATGGTTGCTCCCTCTTCATAACATGATTGGCGGCAGGCCAGCTGACAGTCTTGCCTGGGCCTGGGACGAGATAATCTTAGATGGGCCCTTTAATGTCAACCCAATGTCAGTTCTGGGCCCCCCCCCACCCTGGGCCCGGGACAAGACCCGTTTGTCCCCCCCTATCGGCAGCCCTGATTGGCGGTCGTAATTAGTTTTTCAATTTGGGTACGTGCCACCTCATTCATTCGGAGACGTTCATTGGTGCAGTTGCAGGGTTGTCAGCAGCCCTTTTGGCCGCAGTACACGTGACATGCTGCAGGGACTTAGAAGGTTTTCGGTAGTTGTTCGTTCCCTCGATAAACGACCCTGCCTTAACGGCTTTCGTTGGGAACGCACGACATGAACGGCACTACGTGTCCCTTGCCATTATTGTTTTCGATCCACGGAACCTGTTTTTTCCACGAAAACAAAAATGATCGTGTCTGCTTTGCCTTGTACAATGCCATGATTGGGTCCTGCTCTAGAATGCACTATGAACTATGATTCGTCAAAACAGACGATTGAACCATTGAATATTATTGGTCAAAAAGACGATACCCGTACTGTACCACACAGAGGGGAGAAGCGCCACAGATACATTTTAGTGCGAGAACAAATGTTTTAATATGATACTATGAATTTAAATGGGGTAATGGAGCTACTTTCTTTGTCTGCTGTCTCGACGTTAGGTCTTACTGGCCCCAGGCCAGCGGGCCATCGTTAATGTTGAACCCCGCCTTGTAATAATTACTGCCGTGAAATTATGAAAATGATTGTGATGAAATGCATAATCTTATCAACATTTTTGAATGTGCTCTAATGTGGCTCACAAGAATTTGGATGAAAAAATAATACTGTAAATGGGGGGAAAAAAAAAAAACTAACAACAGCCCAATAGTTCAGGAACACTCTTTGGGAGGTAGGCTTAAGTGTGTCAAAGACTACCATACGCAGAGGAGTTCACCAGCAGAACTTCAGAGGGTGCACCACAAGCTGCCAACCACTAGTAAGCCCCAAGAACCGAACAGCCAGGTTACACTTTGCTTAAAGTATCTAAAAGAGCCTGTACACTTGTGGAACAAAGACTTATGGATGATGCGATGGAGATTAACTGATCAGCAGCAGCATAAATGTATAGAAATATCTTGTTTGCTGGAATACAAACAAAAGCCTCTAAAATCATTGGATGGTGCTTTCCAAGTACTGTTGGTGTTCTTTATAAAACTTCAAAGTGGAACATGTATTTCAGTATATGTGAATTTGTGGCAAAAATATGTTGTATGTTACGCCCTTAAACAGCCACTCTGTTTAACTCTAAGTTTGCTCCATCAATGCCCCTAGCGGCCAGCTTGTAACCAAACATAAATTCGGTGCATGACAATTGCCAACACAAATGGGATAAAAATGTGTCTGTATAAATGAAGTCCACAAATATTTCAGAATTCTTGTTCAGTAAAAATTCTTATATGAATGAGATCACTTCTGGGTTTGTCACTAACCCTCTCCTCTCCTAATCTTTATTTCAATCTTCACCCCCTTCCTTCACACAATAGGCCTGTCTATCTGTGTGTACAGTGGTCAGGCCAGAGCTGAATGCCTGCATGGGGAGTTGGGTTACTCAGGTCTGCCCAATGTAAATGGCCTGTATTGTGTTTACATTGGATATTGGAGATGAACAGCGCTGTCATTACAGTCACCCTCCACTGTTATGTCTTAAAAGTGTAAACCATTGAAGTTGCTGATATTGAGAATAGGTTATGAAGAATTGGAAACATTTGGTACTGCTTGAAGCATGGATAATAAGTAAATGTAGACATTACATGGATTACATTTAATCACTTACTTTACCAGCAAAAATATTTTAATCAGATTAGTTACTTAGAAAATCTAGATGATTACTTTTGAATTCAGGAAGGATGTTTGTGGGAAAACAAAACATTGACATCTGATAAAGGAGCCATTGTAAGATTTCCAACATTCAAAAGCAGAAACATTTTTATATTGTAAACATTATTGCGGAAAGATGTTATTTAGAGTGAGATTTATTATTATTTTTATTAAACCTTTATTTCAACAAGGAACACAGACTGAGACCAAGGTCTCTTTTACAGCTGGGTCCTGCCTATACATGTGTACACATACAATTTAGGTTCAGTGATTAAAAACCAAACAGAAAAAGAAAAAAACAGTGTACAGACAAAACAAGACACAGATAATAAACACAAGACAAAGTACATTGCTTTAAACACTGGTGTTATTCTCTCAGTGGCCTCATGTTTTTAGTAGCTATTGGGCCTGGCAAGGTCTGTGCTTTTCCTTAGGTGTACTAAGCAAACAAAATGCACATGTTTTCGGAACATACATGTATATATCAAATACGTACAACACCCCCAAAAGTACGAATCATGTATCACTCTTGAGCTTTACATAGAAGTCATGTACAGTCAGTGCATGCCTGACATACCACTCTGGAGGATTTACGTAGATCAGATACCAAAGATAACTTCTCATATAGTTTAAAATTGTCAAACGTATTCCTGATTATTTTCTCTCCTTTATTTTAGTCTGGTGGTTGTTTAGTTGCCAGTCCTAAAAAATTGTGATGAAGCTCTTGAAAAAACTCTTGGAAAAACTCAAATATAGACATTAATAGAGAAAGACAGGCTGGTATGGACCTAAAAAATATTATATAGCTATATTTCTTTTCGATGCGTTAGCTATCCACCCAAGTAACACTGGGAACTGTTTTGAAGGCAAAACTAAATTGTCACTTGTGGCTTACTCATTATAGATGCTTTTAGCCCTGGACATTATGCATTTGTTATACCATGGGCAGAATATGCTGTAAAAATGGGAATTCTTAACCACACATTGTATAAAGTTAGCTGAATTATAAGCTAGCTGGTTGTTATCTAGTTGGTTGCTAAAGTCGTTAATATATTGTTTCTGCTATTCCACTTGTAGAGGGCTAAACCGATCAATTTCGACTTTAATTCAGCACTGAAAAACCATAATTTAACCAAATCAATTGGTTGAAATCATTGGTCATTAATTCCTACCTGACAGCTCATAGGCCAGTCTAATTAGCCACAATACTAGGAGCTAAGAATTATAACAATTATAAGTAACAAAAGCAAATTAGAAAAAACTTAAACTGTATCAGAACAGACTTTTTCTGTGAAATAATGATCCTGACATATTTCTACTGGTGATGTAGCTAACTTAATTACATACAGTAAGATTTTTTATCTACTCAGCTTGTCTAATTTTGGTTGGCCTGTGACAAAAGTTAGCAGCAAGCCATTTCAGATCAATGTTTTAAAGCAGGATTTCCAAAACCCTTCCTCAGACCTCCCCGGATGTTTCACAGTTTTGTTTTACCTCTACTGGCAACTGGCATCCCTAATTTAATTTAGTCAAAACCTGAACGTTTTAAGACGTACAGTTGTGCTCATCAGTTTGCATACCCTGGCAGAAACTGTGAAATTTTTTTGAAAATATGACTGACCATGCAAAAAAACTCTTATTTAAGGATAGTGATCATATGAAGCCATTTATTATCACATAGTTGTTTGGCTCCTTTTTAAATCATAATGATAACAGAAATCACCCAAATGGCCCTGATCAAAAGTTTACATACCCTTGAATGTTTGGCCCTGTTACAAACACACAAGGTGACACACACACGTTAAAATGGCAATTAAAGGTCAATTTCCCACACCTGTGGCTTTTTAAGTTGCGATTAGTGTCTGTGTATAAATAGTCAATGAGTTTGTCAGCTCTCACGTGGATGCACTGAGCAGGCTAGATACTGAGCCATAGGGCGCAAAAAAGAACTGTCAAAAGACCTGCGTAACTAGGTAATGGAACTTCATTAAGATGGAGAAGGATATAAAAAGATATCCAAAGCCTTGCAAATGCCAGTCCATAATGTTCAATCACATATTAAGAAGTGGAAAATTCGGGGATCTCTTGATACCAAGTCAAGGTCAGGTAGAACAAGAAAGATTTCAGCCAAAACTGCCAGAAGAATTGTTCGGGATAGAAAGAAAAATGCACAGGTAACCTCAGTAGAAATACAGGCTGCTCTGGAAAAAGATGGTGTGGTTGTTTCAAGGAGCCCAATACAACAATACTTGAACAAAAATGAGCTGCATGGTCGAGTTGCCAGAAAGAAGCCTTTACTGCGCCAATGCCACAAAAAAGCATGGTTACAATATGCCTGACAACACCTTGAAACGCCTCACAGCTTCTGGCACACTGTAATTTGGAGTGACAAGACGAAAATAGAGCTTTATGGACACAACCATAAGCGCTATGTTTGGAGAGGGGTCAACAAGGCCTATTGTGAACAGAATACCATCCCCACTGTGAAGCATGGTGGTGGCTCACTGATGTTTTGGGGGTGTGTGAGCTCTAAAGGCACGGGGAATCTTGTGAAAATTCATGGCAAGATGAATGCAGCATGTTATCAGAAAATACTGGCAGACAATTTGGATTCTTCTGCACGAAAGCTGCGTATGGGACGCTCTTTGACTTTCCACCACGACAATGGCCCTAAGCACAAGGCCAAGTTGACCCTCCAGTGGTTATGGCAGAAAAAGGTGAAGGTTCTGGAGTGGCCATCACAGTCTCCTGACCTTAATGTCATCAAACCACTCTGGGGAGATCTCGAATGTGCGCTTCATGCAAGACGACCTAAGACTTTGCATGACCTGGAGGCAAGACGAATGGGCAGCTATAAATGCTATAAATGGGCCTCATGGACAACTATTACCAAAGACTGCATGCTGTCATTGATGCCAAAGGGGGCAATACACAGTATTAAGAACTAAGGGTATGCAGACTTTTGAACAGGGGTCATTTCATTTTTTTCTTTGTTGCCATATTTTGTTTTATGATTGTGCCATTCTGTTATGACCTACATTTGAATGTGAATCCCATAAGAAATAAATGTGTTATGCCTGCTCACTCATGTTTTCTTTACAAATGGTACATATATTACCAATTCTCGAAGGGGAGGAAAACTTGAGCACAACTGTATCATTTCAATGACACACCAAATGTCATTAATGGATCCTTTTTGTCTTCTAATATCTCTTAAACGGAATATAATTGAAAAGTAGCAGATTTTCTCATTTTGATTAATACAAAACATACATAACAAATGACAGTTATGGACAGTTAACTATTAATTGTAATTACATCTAGAAAATAACCACCCATAACCACAAAAACACTGTTTTAGAGGATTAAGCAGTGCATCTTGTAAACCAACCAGGGAAGGGACTTCTGTAAAATTGTTATTGACCTTTTAAACTCAAGTAACCTTGTCATGGGTTCCTGTGCCACCGTTTCCTTATTTCAAATCCCTGTGATACTGTTTCCTTATTCCAAATCCCTGTGAAACTGTTTCCTTATTCCCGCACAAATATTTATCCCACTTGTACATACATTATACTTGTACATTTTCTCCCCTCCTGTCTTTGCTTCCATTGCACATTTAGAATTGCCATATGTAATGCATTTGCATTAATTGCACATCTATACATTCCATTTGTACATACATATACTTAATACTTGTAAATTTTCTGCCCTCCTCTATTTGCACTTCTGGTTAGACGCAAACTGCATTTCGTTGTACTGTACTTATACTTGTTCAATGACAGTAAAGTTGAATCTAATCTAATTATTCCAGGTCCCTGTGATGCAGATGCAGTTACATTATTCTAGTATGTGTATGTTTCCGGGTATGAAAACCTGTCAACATCTAGTCAAACAGAGATTATAATTGGACGTTTGAGGCTCTGTGTAATTGTGTTGGTAATGTCTTAGCGTGCTAGCTTGATATGTTTTACTATTATTTCTAAGAGGCAGCTACAGTGCAGTCAGTAGAAGAAACAGAGCAATTAAAATGACGGGTTTTGTAGTCTTAGAAAACCCCCATGTGGTTTTGCAACTGTTCTTTTTTTCCTCCCTTTTACCTCTTTCTGTCTGTCTTGTTCGCTTTCCCTTTCTTGACCTTTTTGCTCTGTCTTTTTGTCGCTTGCCTTAACTAATATGCTTGAAAATGTTTTTTTTTTCCCATACATGGAAACTCAAATGAAAAGTGATGCTTTCTATTTGCGTCCTGTGGTATTTTTCATAACTGTAATTTGCATACACAGCTTTAAGATATGAACTGTGATAGTGACTGAGAAGGATATCATGAGAGGTGAGAACTGCACTCGGCCCACCCCCACCAAGGAGTTAAGAACTAACATTCAAATGTCTTTGAAAGATCTCGCTATTCTTTATTACAAGGATATCCCTCATTTTTACGCTGCAGTGACGCATATGTGATTTTGTGTCTGAATGTGTGAGTGTCTATGTAGAAAGCCCTTTCGACTGCTGGCAGCCAAGGCCACCTCTTTTATCTGATCTGTGAAAAGGTCCTTCTATGGCGTCATTGTCACATGAAAGCTACGCCAAAGATATTGGAAGTAAACATGACAGTTTGGTTATGTGGGGCAGTGCTTTAGTAAAACAGATCCTGATTATTTCAATTTGAAATTGGGATATCTTACCAGGGCATCACCTTCATTATCGAAGCCTCTTACTGACAACATCAAAACACCCTTTCCAGGAGGACTTTGAGTTAGGTGTCAGCCAGGCTACCATGGACCCCCTTAGCAAGTCCTATGTTTCACTGTGTTTGCCTGACATGTAACAGAACCGTGAGATGGAGAGACTGATAGACAGTGAATAATGATGAGCGCCACAGTGGAATGAGGCCAGGCGTTGTCTGGTGCAAAACAACACCGCCCGTTTTCATCTAGGCGCTCAGTCATAAGCACTGGAGTGCATCAAATCAGCCATGGCCATTCCCTCATTGGGAAAAAGACTGGAGGCCATTCAGACTGTTCTAGTGCTGCTGAAACTTTAATGTTGTTCCGCTAGGCCAGGCTCCTTAAAAACTATCAGTGACTATAGGTGGTAGCTTAAACATGAACTAAAACCTCTATCTTTACAGTTTCCCCTCTTCCCATTCAAATTCTGCCCCTATCCTTTTGAGTGATTCCACTATAAGACTGATGCCGGCACTCAGATTTTCTCTATAATGATTACCTAAAATGTATGCCACAGTACTCGTTTACAGTACCCTTTTCTTTAAACTGCTGCTAGTGTACAGTGTTATCTATATTTTGCTTTATTATTTTTTTGTCTGGCTATATTTTTGCTTATATATTCTTCTCCTTAACTCTCACTACATAGTTGTCGGGTGCCATGTCATAATTTCATGGTGCAGGATGATGCTGTGTCGTTCGGTGCATGTGACAAACCTTGAAACTTGAAATGCATAGAAACATGAATTGTGAAGCAATAAAATATACAACCTCTTGTTTTTATAAATTCTACGTAGAATTTTGTAAAAGCATTTTAAAATCAGCCTTTGAAAAGACAGAACGCCTGAAACAGACTGACGGTACATTACATTTAGCTGGAAATAGTGCAGGTAGTGCTGTTTGTTGCTGGGTACAGATATTTGTGAGCCCCGTTTAATCCGCTGGTTTTCAGGGAAAGCTTACTTCCTGTGGTCTGAGGTCTGAAGGGAAGGTGTTAGACCTGACTGCACTATACCCAGTATGATTTCTAGCGCTGCCCATGGCCCCAGCCCAGCATCTCTCATCATCTCTGACATCATCCAGTTTTGCCGTCAGTGGCTGCAGGGTTTCCACGGCACTAGGTCGTCATCATGCAAATGACACAGGCCGACTCCTCGGTGAGAGGCTTCTCTGTGTTTCTCTGTTGGGCTTTATGTGATGGCGGTTGCCAAAGTGAATGACATTTCAAAAATACACTTCTGGTAAATGTAAATGCTGCAAAAAAGATGCTACTATTTATAGCACATAAACCATTGCATAGAGACAAAAAAATCACTGGCAGCTATTGATTGTCTTTTGAATGATGTCAACATTTTTAAACCATGTATGTTTTGTAGTAACTGAATAATAATTACCTCATGTATATATGGAATATATGTATATGGACGCCTGCTCATTCAAGGGTATTTCTTAATTTTTACTATTTTCTGCATTATAGAATAATAGTGAAGATATCAAAACTATGAAATAACACACATGGAATCATGTACTAACAAAAAAAAGTGTTGAATAAATCAAAATACATTTATATTTCAGATTCTTCTAAGTAGCTATTTTTTGCCTTGATGACAGCTTTGCACACCCAAACCATCATAATTGGGTTGAGGTCAGGTGATTGTGGAGGCCAGGTCATCTGATGCAGCACTCCATCACTCTCCTTGTTCAAATATCTCTTACACAGCCTGGAGGTGTATTTTGTGTCATTGTCTTGTTGAGAAACAAATAATAGTCCCACTAAGCACAAACCAGATGGGATGGTGTATCACTGCAGAATGCTGTGGTAGCCATGCTGGTTGATTGAATTCTAAGTAAATCACTGACAGTGTCATCAGCAAAGCATTCCCACACCATCATACCTCCTCTTTTCACAGTGGAAATCACACATGCAGAGATCATCTGTTCACCCACTTTGCGTCTCACAATAACACAGGGGTTGGAACCAAAAACCTCAAATTTGGACTAATCAGATCAAAGGATAGATTCTAATGTACAACCCAGTTTCCAAAAACGTTGACGCTGCGTAAAATGCAAATTAAAAACAGAATGCAATGATGTGCAAATCATTTATCCCTATATTTAATTGAAAACATTACAAAAACAACATATCAAATGTTGAATCTGAGAAATCTTATTGTTTTTGGAAGAATACATGCCCATTTTGAATTTGATGCCAGCAACACATTTCAAAAAAGTTGGGACAGGGGCATGTTTGCCACTGTAAACCACTGTTGCATCATCTCTTCTTTTAACAATAATCTGTGTTTGGGAACTGAGGAGACCAATTGCTGTAGTTTTGAAAGTGGAATGTATTCCCATTCGTGCTTGATATAGGATTTCAGCTGCTGAACTGAAGTCTCTTTTGTCATAGTTTTCGTTTCATAATGCGCTAAATGTTTTCAATGGCTGACAGGTCTGGACTTCAGGCAGGCCAGTTTTGCAATCCGGTCTTGAACTATGGAGCCATGCAGTTGTAATGCGTACAGAATGTGGTTTGGGATTGTCTTGCTGAAATAACCTAGACCTGTACATATTGTTCAGCATTAATGGTGCCTTCACAGATGTGCTAGTCACCCATGCTATGTGCAATAATGCACCCCCATACGGATGCTGGCTTTTGAACTGTGCACTGATAACACGCCAGATGGTCTCTCTCTTTGAGAGCGTCCATGATTCCCAAAAATAATTTCAAATTTTGATTTGTCAGAGCACCGGACAATTTTCCACGTCACCTCAGTCCATCTTAATTGAACTCGGGCCCAGAGAAGGCGGCAGCATTTCTGGATCTTGTTTATATATGGTTTCTTCTTTGCATGGTAGAGCTTTAACTTGTATTTGTGGATGCAGCAACCTACTTCACTGACAATGGTTTTCGGAAATGGTCCGGAGCCCATGCAGTGTCCACTACAGAATTGTGTCTGTTTTTATTGCAGACACAATTCTGTAGTCAGGGCCACAATTCTGCAGTCAGGGCCCGAAGATCACGGCCATCCAATATTGGTTTTCGGCCTTGTCCCTTGCATACAGAGATTTTTCCAGATTCTCGGAATCTTTTAATGATATTATGTATGGTAGATAATGAGATCCCCAAACTCTTTGCAATTTTATGTTAAGAAATGTTATTCTTCAATTGTTGCACAATTTGCCAGCGCAGTCTTTCACAGTGTGGTGAACCCCTCCCCATCTTTAATTCTGAAAGACTCATCCTCTCTGGGATGCTCTTTTTATACCCAATCATATTACTGATTTGTTGCCAATTAACCTAATTAGTTGTGAGATTTTCCTCCAGGTTTATTTTTTAGCATTATTCAACTTTTTCAATCTTTTGTTGCCCCTGTTGCTGGCATCAAATTCAAAGTGGGCATATATTTTTCAAGAAAGAATAAAATGCCTCAGTTTCAGCATTAGAAATGTTGTCTTTATATCATTTTCTATTGAAGGTAAGGTTTAAATGATTTGCACATCATTGCATTCTGTTTTTCTTTACATTTTACACAGCGTCCCAAATTATTTGGAAATGGGATTGTACATTAAGAAGGAAAGAAATTCCTTAAACAAGGCACACCAGTTAATTGAAATGCATTTCAGGTGACTACCTTGTGAAGCTGGTTGCGAGAATACCAAGTGTGTGCAGTCATCAAGGCAAAGGGTGGCTACTTTGAGGAATCTAGTATATGACATGTTGATCTGTTTAACACTTTTGTTGCTATATCATTCCATGTGTTATTTCATAGTTTTGATGTATTCACTATTATTCTACAATGTGGACAGTAGTAAAACAGTAAAAAAGTAGTAAAAAAATACACTTGTATGAGTAGGTATGTCTAAACGTTTGACTTGTACTGTGTATATATAGGTGTCATTTAATAAATTAACATGAAATGTATCTCTATCCAACCAGTTCTTGGTATTCTAAGGTACTTTCCCAATGAGAATATCTGTCAACTTCCACCAAGGTTTGCAAGCTTGCAGATTGTGCAACAATATTGTTCTCGATTGACGTCATCTTGTATATTAAACACAAGTGGGAAATGTTGTCCCATCCGTTTGTAGTTGATATAGTTTTAAAATTTTTCCTGATAGTAAATTCAAAAATAAGACATATTTGCATAGGTTATTGTTTGAATGCGGTCTGTTTCTATCTTGAAAGCAGTCGGTGAAGGGTCAGTTGGCATGCCATAGTTGATAAATATGTTATCCAATCCTGACTTCCACCAAATAATTGCCAGGAGAGGTGCATTTTCAGGTGACTGTGCCTTGAGCTGTGCCAGCCTAATAACCTATTTATAAAATGGCCTGTTTGCTATTCTGAGGAGAAATTTAATCAAGCCCCAGCCGGTAAAGGATGAAGTGAAGTCAGCCCTTCGCCTGCACCTTATCTGTTGTGGAGGAGCTGGCCATAATGATACTTCATAGAGGCTTCTTCTCATCTCCTCCTTCGGTGGCATTACAAACTATTCTTTTTTTAGATCTCTCGTTTTTGCATTCTCCCCATCTCTTTTACTCTTTTCCTCCTCTTTTCTCATACTTCATTGCATCGCACTCTAACATTCAAGAGTTGACAGGGGTTTTCCTCAGCCTGTGATCTAAGTGTCGCTTCTCACTGCTGTTTTGCATAGAACATCAGACCGTGCTGAAAATAACAAGAAAGATACAAGATGCAGTTTGTGCTCAAAACTTCAGCAGGTTTCACAGAGTGGTCTGCTTTCAATCAGTCTCCTTTGTTAAAATTACATGAACACTCAGCAGAACATTTTTGCCTAGCATCGTCTGCATTTCAGTCGATTTCAGAACTTTTGGAATTCATTGTTCACAATCTATATAGATCACACTAATCTCTATCTTGGCACTTGTGTTTGTGTTGTCGCCCCCTCCAGGTGAAGCTGACTAAGTACATCGGTAAGCAGCTGCAGTATAAACAGAGAGTGCCTGAAGGACAGAGGACTGGGTTTCTGCACAGCTACCCTAGACTGGGAGATTGGCTCTGCACCATCAACCTCAGACCTGAACTCATACAGGTAGCCTACTGCTGAGTCACACTGTATGTTTGTGCATGCGAAGAAAGGGAAAACAACATTGATGATTCTTGGTCATTCCCCACTGAAATGTTCAATTATCTAGAAGAACCAGTCCCATTAAGTCACCGAAGTTGGTGTAGATCTGATGCTTCATGCATAGTATGTGATAACAGGAGATATACAGTTATCCTGTATATATACTAGACATGGACCATCATGTTAAACTTCTCAGGTTGTGTGCTGTGGATCAGCTTGTGGATTTAATCTCTAAAACCTTTTGGTTAATGGTCAAATGCTCTAACCACTAGGCCAGCATGGTATAAGAGAACACATTCCATACTGTCAACCAGGTCAGTATTGTCCTGGCATAAGAGAACACATTCCTTTGCACTTTGCTTACTGCATTTCACTACAGGTGTGGTTTGCGGTTGACATCCAGAGAAAATGTCTTCATATGAGCACATTCTGAGCCATGTTATACAAGTTAGCATCTCCAATACAGCGTAAAAATCCTTAGTGAGCCTGCCTTGCTGTATCCCTTCATCTATCAGATTAGATTCATCTTTTTTTCTTCAGGACTGTATGCAAATGATTAAGCATATTCCATAGCAAATGAGGCCTTTTGTTGAAAGCCCAAAGCTGACTTTATTAGTTCCGCCCTGTTTCCCAGATGGCAGTAGGAGTTTCACAGCATTTCTGTCAGTACTTTGTCTGGACTAGTACTACACAAAGACAACTGAAATGATCTGGGTTTTTTACTGAGACTGTTCTGCTAATGGAAAACCCTTTTCCCTATCAGCATTTAGGGCTTGGGGTTCAGAGAACTACCAACCCCAACCCCTATTGGTCTGTAATCAACACTGTGATCTTCCCCATCCCTGCTGCTGGCCTTCTGCCATTCCCACTCACTATACCCAGGCCATGTTTATGTTGATGTCTGTACTTTGTACCAAAGGGTTGTGTTCACTGCACACACTAATGTATACTGCACAGCCTGTTGTCACTAATCTGTGTCTGTCTGTGTCATTTACAGACCAGTCTAACCTGTTCCTCTCCGTGTTTACGGTCTGCCAATAGGTGGAGAAGGTGTGTGTGCGTGCGTGCGACAGAGGTTCCAGAAAATTATTTGAGGGAATGATAAAATATTTACCGTAAGGATAGGGAAAGTCCGATACTGAAATAGTGTCACAGAAAGAGACTCCTGGGAGAGATGGAAGGCCCAGAATGTGCTCAGTCAGCTGCGGCCCATTCCCTGTCTGCTACGCTATTTATACCCAGAGTCCTGGCTCCCACATACCACACGAAAGCAAGCACTGTTATGCATGTAGACACGTAACACTGGGCTGTGTAGGATCGCTGCTGGACTACAACATAGGAACTTGCGTTGCTGAACTTCAGCCTTCGCATTGGATCGAACAGGTGGAAAAAAGAGCAAGTCAGAGATGTGGAGATGAGTTTTGCTGTTCTGTGCTGAAGTGGACTGGTGCCAGGCCAGTAAAGAGCAGCACATGTGGTGCTGTGTCCAGGACCAAGAGGTATTGTAACGTTGCATCTCATTTGTAATAATAATATTATCTATTCACAACAAGAAGGCATGTGGAAGTAGGTTACTATACGATGGATCCATCAACATTGTTTCGTCAAAGGGGTTTTGTTGACTCCATTAATACATATGAAATGTGCATTGTTGCAGAACAAGAATGTTTTGCCTTTCCTGGAAATGTAGGTACCCATTCTAACTGAATAGGTTCCAATACCAGAAGAAACCATTCTCTACTTGTTACCACTGGTCATAGAATAGGCATGTCATTGCACTCAATAAAGGAAAGTGTCGTGGCAACAATGGCCATTTACTTAGGCCGGACACTTCTTCATTTGATATGTGACTCACAGGACAGGAATGTATTGGCCCAAGCCTCATGATCACACTGAAAGTGGCACTGACAGTGAACTGAGAGTCTCTGCTCTTGGGTACATTTGGGATCTGATCGGTGTAATGAGCTAATCTGGTTCCATAAAAGCTTATGAAGTCTTGCCTGGCATGGAAATGGTCATAAGAGTTAGGACGAAAGCACAAAGAGAACATTAACTAGGCTATAATAGATCCAAGAAAAGGATTCCTCTTCTCCCTGCCCTCAACCATTGAAATCACATGAAAGAGAGGGAGGCTTTGGGACCCGGCCCGGCGTTGGCATTGTTTACACAGGAAGAGGTAAGGAATGGCCCTCAGGGCAGAACCCAGATCAGACGTGTCTCTCTATCATATTTGCATGACTGGACAGTTTAGGAAAATGTATGAAGAGGCACAGAAGTAGGATAAAGAGGTGTGTTGAGGTAGCATCCAGAGTATGAAGAACCTAGGGTTAGAGTTGGCTGTATGAAGAACGAGGGGTTACAGTAGTAACAATAGGCTGTATGAAGAACCAGGGGTTACAGTGCAATAATCTGTGTGAAGAACGGGGGGTTACAGTAAAGGCATATTCAAATTAAGAGTTATCCAGACAACATTTGAATTTGCCCTCACCAAAACCAAATGTAGATCAGAGTCTTTGCCTCAACAGTGGACCAGGAACGCAAACTTGTTTTAAAACATTTTAAAAACGTCACGATGATGAGAAAGTCATATCATATCACTTTACATCTAGATTGTTTTGTGCATCAGTGAAACAAAAGGTAATAAGAATGCATCTAGTTAGCTAATGATTCAGAGTTAGTAACTAGCTAGCTAACATATGTTTTCGTGAAATAGCTGTGGTCGAGCTGAAGTGGAGCAGCAAATGTTGATTAACATGATAACTGTGATACAGAGTGATTTACGATAACTGTAGCTCACTCTTATTTAAGGGCTGCACGTCTACAACTTAAATGAAACCAGCTCAGCAAGACATTGTTAGAAAAGGTAGAGTTCGTTAGCTAACCTATTTAGCTAGTTAGCTAACTAATACAGTAACATCATTGTGAGTTTCTCTATGAATGTGTAATGTATAGCTGGGTCCGTATGCGTCCTTTGAGAACCTAGACCCAGTGTTGCCAGATTTCATTGACTGTAAACTGCACAATCACCCGCAGACTCCACAAAAAAATGCCATATTTTCTGTACAACCCTATCTGTAAATCGACCCACCCATTGCCTGCACATTGTTATTAAAAATAGCCCAATTGTGTGGGAAACCTCTCCATCTGGCAACACTGCCTAGACCTTGTATGTCACTGCCATGTGACAACATGACTTTAATACACATTGGAAAATGCAATATATTCAAAATAGAGTGATCGTAGTTTTGAGTGCACATTAACTCTGAAGGTAACATGCAACAATTTAAATTTGATCAAATGTACATGCCATCTTTTATTGCATACACTAGTGTGGGGAAAACTGTTATTCATCTCAATTAAATTCTTGCAGTGTGAATAAGTGTCAGCTTCAAAAGCAGGCCAAAGGAAGAGTCCTCTGACAGAAGGTCAGTCAGAGCAGAAAAAGTACAAAGACTTGAACAAAACCTCTTTCCTGTGCCCTTATGGTAGAGATATCCCCCACCTCCCTCCTTCATTCCCTCTCTTTTCCATCCCCCTTCTCACTGTCCTCTGTTCTAGGGTCTTATAAGGCCAGATTTCATCTTGTCTGAAGGCTCCAGGATGATGGGCTGTGGAAAAAGGCTAGTGTTCAGAGGAAGTGGAGGCATTCTTCTGAGATTGGGTAGTAAAGCACTGCTTAGTTATGGGACTGTCTTTGACCTTGTGGTCCTGTCTTGAGGGAAGGACATCCTCAGCCACCAGAGACAGACAGATGTACAGTACTGTGCAAAAGTCATAGGCCACCTGAGAAATTTGTGTAAAACTATAAATCTGGCCATTACGTTTTTATTTGCTTGCAAATACACTTGTTAACATTAGAATAAATACAAAGAAACATTAAGATACATAATAAATTTTAAAATATCTTGTGAGATGGTTAGATGGAATGTCATAAAGACATTTGAGGAAACTGGGCAAATTGAAGACAGAAAATGCAGTGAAAGCCAAAAGAAGAGTTATGGCAAATCCTGCAAGAAGAATTTAGCACAGGACTACTTACAAAAATCTAGCAAAGTGAATTGCTTTAGTTCTGCGTTCTGAGGGAGGCCACAAAAAAATAGTAATTTGTTTTAAAAACCTAGTTTTTGTTAGTTTTCATTGTATTCATGTTTTTGTGTGTACTGTAAATGTTGTTTATTTAAAAAAAAATAAAGAGTTACTGTTTAGAAAAATGGGTTAGTGGCCTAAGATTTGCACAGTACTGTTGTCCATGAATCTAGAGCTGTAATGTAGTCTCAATGGTTGCTCCAGCTATGCTGACTGGCTGGATTCTGCATGGACTGTCTATCTGTTGAGATTTTCAACTGCTTAATGTTTCTCTAATATGGTTGTGAATGTATCCCTGGAGCAGCACGGAAGGTTCATTGAGGCCCAATGTCTCCCTACACCTGGGAAGAATAGGCAGGCAGGCAGAGAAGAGGTTAGGGGCGACCAACTAAGTCTGACGCCACCAGTTGTGCTGATGCACCACTTTGGCATTTCAGCAGCCGGAAGACAGAAGGGCCGCTATCTGGCAGAGCCTGCTTGGAGAGAGAGAGAGACACACACACACAGAGGGAGGAAGGGAGGGACTGAGAGAGCGAGCAATCGAGGGAAATAGAGAAAATAAAAAACTGGGAGTGTGAGAGACTGAGCTGGGGAGAGGAGTTAAATTCTCACAGTGTTTAGGACAGCAGTTTTAAGTGCTAGGTTTTCTAACCAAAACTGGGATATGAAAGAAGTGGCTTCAGCACGACAGAGTCCATATTGAGGACGCGGTACGTATGATGGTAAACTCAAGAAAGATACTCTGAAGAAAAGCCTTTAGTACGGCAACACCAGGTGTTTCCTTGTTTCCTGTTTGCCAGAGGTTAACTTACCAGAATGGCTTGCTTCTTCAGTGGTGATAGAGCTGTGGCTCTCTGTAGGCTAGACAAGGAAGATAGCTAATAGTTGTGTGTACGCAAGAAATACAATTTTTATGGTACAGAGAACGTTCCAGTTGGTTAGGTCTCTTTGAAGTTAAGGGATTTGAGGCACTTTTTTGTGCTGTTTGTTAACTGGTCTTATTAACACCCTGTCTGTGTGTTTGTGTTTTACTGTGTGTCCTCAGTAAATTTCCATGTGTTGCAGAAGCTAAGTCTATTAGTGTGTTTATTTTCAGGTGGTGATGAACTGCAACTGTTTGATTATTTACAGAGGGGGCTTTCCTGGGCATTATTCATGGGAGCATGTGGGATAAGGATGAGATGTGAAGAAGTGTGTGTGTGTATGTGTGTCTGTGTGGGGTTTGCGTCTGTTTGTGGTCAAGGGCCGTGTAGTTGAGCTGTTTTTAAATGTCTCTCTCTCTCTCTGGTCCTGTGTAGTCAGTCAGCCACTTTAATCAGTGTTAGATTACGTCAACAGCAAACCCAGCCAGTCCCTGCATGCCCCGACAGGCTGACAGTACTAAGGTATTGGTATATGTGAGTCTTTTCAAACAGCGTCAGTGTGATGTCCAGGCCTGCCTGACACACAGTATAATAACACACATTAATGATTCAATTCACCTAGTCATCAGCTGAACACAGGGTCCAATCAAAATGGACGATACAGTGTGGTATAACCCTGTTTCTAACCTTAGCACTAACCTTAAACCCTAAGCCTAACATTGCATTTTGTTTGTGAGGACCAGCCAAATGTCCAACTTTACCTGTTGAGCCAGACAGCTACTTCCTCAGTCTCTGAATGACCACAGTAAAAACGTCTGTGCAACTTTGTACAAAAATGTGCACATGCAGGGAGGTATCGGAAAGGTATACACTTTGACAGACTTTCCGTGGTTCACTTTACTAGTGAGGTCTTTTGGAACTTGTAACATTAGTAAAACGAGTGCACACACACACACACCTCCTGTGTGCTCGTCTGGTACAGGCATGTCAATGCTGCGTGTGTGTTCATCAGATGAATGAATAGTCGGATATGTTCTCTTGACATCTGTCTCTGAGATGACTGGCAGCATGATAGCGCAGTTAGTTGAGATTGTAAAGATAGCAGTAAGATAAAGAGTCTAAAGGTACTTTCAAGCAAACCCATATTCCCCATTAGACATTCACTTCCAGGTGAACTTCCAGCTCAGTTGGTCCAGGCTCCCAGTGGATCTGGGTTTCCTGTTGTGGATGACAAGTCTGCTCAGGAAACGAAAGTGACTCCCTGGCAAACAATTATATCTACGGCAAGATAATTCATTTAATGGATGTACAGATCATTCTGAAAGCAGACAGACACACCACCCAGTCCACAAACTGTTTATGTTTTCAAGAGACCCTCTGATATAGTGATATTATAGTATTCCTGGTCTGGCTGGCCGCTCCACTCACTCCACCCTGCCTTTGATCCTGTTCGTGGGACAAGAGGGCGCTTATGTAGGTCTGTGTCTCTTACTAAAATATGTTTTATAGCACTAATTATACAAGCTTGCACATACACTAGACTATCTGTGCCAGTACAATAGCAGGAGGCTGGCTGGAAGGCAAGCAGGTTTCTCAGGGCCCACACAAAGCTATTGCCAATCCTACCAGTCTATTTCTGTCAAGTGAAACAATAGGGTCCAAAATAACAACAACGACAGGCTAAAAATAGATTCCGGCGTGTCTCTTATCTCCAGTTGCCCAACCTCCTGGGCCCAGCTTTCAAGCCCTGTGATTTTCAGGGATTGAGGGAGTTTGAGAGGATCAGAAAGGTGGACATCTTTGTTTTAGCTGCGCAGTCTCAGGGTATGTATCAGTTGCTAGCTCTCAAAGTTCATGTCAAATGTTTTGAGTTCTATTATGGTAAGGACATTGTAATGTTATTGTCATTTAAATTATAGGTATTGAGCTACTTCAGAGAATATCCTGATCTCATCTCACTGAACATGCCACAGTGAGAAACTAGGCAAAGGGCTAGCATAATTAATGTTTCAATGAAGTCGATTTAAGCTCCAGTTTTCCTGACAAGCATTCGCTGTAGTAAAACATACACATTCGCACATCTCCAGATGGTGACAATAACTCGTTGACCTGGATAATGTCCCTCTCCTCCGTCTCCTGGAAACCCTGTCAGGCCCCCTTTTATCTTTGCCATCCATTCATTCATTTACCATGGAGACAATGCAGAAAGCACATGGTTGCTAGGTGATTAAGCCTCCACCCCAGGAGCACCCCTCCCAAGTCACTATAGTTAGTACGGTCCACTGAGCTGTGGACCGTCGCCAGGGAAACCAGTGGCCATAGAGTGCATTCTGGTTAAAGACGGACTGGTGATGGTATATGGGCTAAACCTTCTATTCATAGTTTGCCAGTAGATTCTCTGGATTCCACAGTTCACCACTGAAGTAACTCATCGCAGCAGTAGTTGAATTGCCAAGAAAGCTCTGAGTTACCTAAACCTTTCACCGAACTTAGGATAAGCTTAGTTTTTTCATTGGAAAAAACCTCCACATCAAATGTCCATTCTTGCACAATGCCTTCCACTCCCTCCCTTCCTGAAGTGACACATTGTTAGCGCAGTCTAAGGGTTGTGTCCATGGTGTGTCATCACATCTGAGAGGGCCTGTATGTCACACAGGCCCATTGCCAAGTTTCTCTGTCTTCACCCATCTGCTCCTCATGGTCATCTGTCTGTCTTCGTGTCCAGGCTGTACCCACAAAACTGTCCCTGGATGCCTTGCTGAAGATGTCCAGTTGTCAGGTGCAGGACACCATGAGACGACTGGGTTCCAACCCAGAGGAGTGCTCCCAAATCACAGCTGCCCTCTCCCACCTGAAGAGTGTTACTCAGACAGGTCTGTCTTTTTCTTTCTTCAGTAGCAGCTGTTACTCCTGCTGTTTGTCCCTAACCCCCTGACCCTGCTGTAGGTGAGGACGTCAGGGAAGACCCAGGACCGTGGATACCAGAACCACCCCGGGGTGACAGCAACACCTTGCCGCCTCCAGGCAGTCGCCCCTCCACCCCTGCCACCTTACCCCACGGCTCCATACCCAGTCCTCACGCGCACGGCCGTTCATTCTCTGTGACCGTTGTACCCTGTGCGGACGACACAGGGCATCAGGTGTATGCGGATGGCGTGTCGGACGTTTTCCACTCCTCGCCGCTGCTCCTCGCCAGCTCCCCTCACTTCAAGACCAAGCACCCCACACGAACGCCACCGCCGCCCTCCCGAAAGCGCCTGCATCTGCCCTTCAACTTCACCCTGACGCGGAGCAAGAGCCACGAGTCACAGCTGGCTAACCGCATAGAAGAGCCGATGACCATTAAGTAGGTGTTTCGCTATGCCGCACAAAGCTGTCACATAAGGTAGCTGTTCTGCTGTTTTTAATGTGGTTTGACTTTTTATTCCTGAAATGTTTTTATTCCCCAAAGCCTATAGAATTAGAAGTATTTTTGGTTTGTGTGAGTAACGCAGATGTCTTCTGAGCAGTCCATGCATCTAACACTGTCTCCTGCAGGGGTGGTAAGAAGAACAAACTGCTCCTGAATGTGCATATCAACAGTAGCAGCTGGAACGGTGGTGAAGACTTGGCCCGTACTCCTGGCCCAGCCACCGCCCCCTATACCCTCCCAGGAACCCCTACATTGCTGGACCGTGAGTCCTGCTGCCCCAATGGAATCTGGGAACTCTGCTCCTTTCTGTTTCCTTCTCTTTTCTGCTTCCCGCCTCTACTGCTCTTTTTCTCTCACTCTCTTTCTGTTTCTCTCTCTTCCTCCACCTCCCTCTCCCGTTCTCTACTTTATCTCCTCTCACGCTCCTTTTCTCTTATTCCCTTCCAGACAACCTGTCGTTGCATCGGGGCTCTCCACAGATGATGAGGAGGGATATCGGCCTCTCTGTAACACATAGGTAGAACATGTCATCTTTGTCATCATCCTCATGACCACATCCTATGTTTGTTTTCGGCGCTCTACAGGGCCTCTGGGTCTGAGTGCGGAATATGTGCTGAGATTGGGAGAACATGACATTCCCAGTTTTAAAGCCAGTGTTATACCTTGGCACAAACCCTGATCTGTTCTTGTACTGGTCTGCTGAGAGCGGCGCCTCAAGAATCTGGGAATTTGAGTTATGCAGACGCTCAGCCCGACCCTGTGTTTATCTGACTGGACAGTCTGAATTTGTGTTGATCTTGTGTAAAGGTTTTGGGAGTACAGATTCCAAGTTTGTTGTCCACTCCTGACAACACAAGTTATTAGAAATATTCATTAGAAAAATATAAAAGGAACATTTCCGAATGCTTTTCTCTCTCCTTTTAAGGTTCTCAACCAAGTCCTGGCTCTCACAAACATGCCAGGTGTGTCATAAGAACATGATGTTTGGCGTTAAGTGCAAACACTGCAAGTAAGAGATCTTATGTACATATCTGCTTCCATTCTGTCATAAGTCGCTCTGTGCTCCTCTGATAACCCCTGTCTCCTACAACTGTCTCTTCTCCTTCCAGGTTAAAGTGCCATAACAGATGTACCAAAGAAGCCCTTCCATGTAGGATATCGTTTCTCCCATGTAAGCCTTGCCCATTCCCAGGTACTAAACCAAGTTTCATTCTAACCTCTTCTGATACGTCCAGAGGCTGATATTTTAGTACATTCCATTGTTTCTTGTTTCAGACCCACAAATGCGCCGGGCAGAATCTGTACCATCAGGTATCAATAATCAAATTGACCGTACGGCGGAGCTTCCAATCCAGTTTGGGACTTTACCGAAGGCGCTAACGAAAAAGGTGGAAAAAAAGTGTCTCAGTATGTTACTGTAAGTGGAAGAGCTCATGTGTCATGAACCTTTATTCATGAACCTCTATTCATGAAAAACCTCTCAGGACCACCCCCCCATGCTGAGCCAGATGGACTCCAGCAGTAACCCCTCCTCAACCACTTCCTCCACTCCCTCCTCGCCTGCCCCTTTCCAGCAGAACAACCCTCCCAGCGTCACTGCCACACCGCCCCCCAACTCCATACCCAGCCCCCAGGGCCCCAGAGACAGCCACTTCCACTACCCAGGTAAGGCCCTTGACAGGCCCTCACAGGCCTAAGCACTCTTTGGATTTCTCTCCTTTTCCACTAGCATTCAAATCCAGAGCTATGCTATGCTAGTCACCATCCATCACAATCACCTGAACAACTCTAGATTCCTACTCTGTTCCCCTCACAGCTCTAACTAAATCTACCATGAGCCAGTAAAATAACAAATCATATTGAGTTACAATAGCACAGCTGCTTTTTTACCACTAATCATATAATATACACTTTAAAACCCAAATGCTGTGGCACGGCAAAAATACTTACATGATTACCTTGGTAACAAGTTTAAAATGGTATTAAGGCACCCCTGGTGTTATTGGTATATGGTCAATGTACCAGGATAAAGGCAGTCTCCAGCACTGCGATGTGCTTAGGAATATCCCTTAGCCGTGGTATATTGGCCATATACTCCAGTCCATTGGGCCTATTTCCTTAGCTGCTTGTGGCTTGTCTAACATTGTCTAACCAAATCATATCTCTCTCTCCACTTGATATTCCTCTGGTGGTTGTTTCTACTCTTAGCTGGCTGTTATTTCCAACATAGACAGCAGTT